>BMAW01112639.1:220970-252673 GCA_019974015.1 Nephila pilipes
AAATGGTATTTTTAGGATCAAATACATTGTCAGCCATTATTACAAAAATATTAATGAATATAAGTTTTATCAAAAAAAAGTATTGACAAATACGCATATCATTACAAAATAGCATTATTATTTCGTAATTATTTCGTCTACCATAAAATATTTATTGCACAATTTCTGAAAATGCGTTCAGTACTATTGCCATTTCTCTTTGAAAATGTCCAAGAAATTGAGGGTTATTGAATAGCTACATATTGAGATACATTTCTCTGTTTGATTAAAAGTTAGATTGTAGTAATATTGATGATTAAAATTAAGATACTTATGTGTTTAAATAATACAATTACATAGAATCAATATAGTAGATAATTTCTTCTTATCAAACAGATTCATCATTCGTGAATATTTATTTGTTAAATGTCTGCAAAATATTGCTTGGTGAAATAAATATATTTTGGTTCATAAAGTGTATATATATATATATATATATATATATATATATATATATATATATAATGATTTAATATTAATTTAATAATTTCTCTCAATAATAATTTAATTTTCTATTCTAACCTATTCTCCCTAATTCACAATTAAAGTGTTCATTCTTGTTTCCTGATCCTATTCATTCTTACATTCAAATTATCATTTTATTTATTAGATCATGCGCTCATAAAATTTGTCTAATCCCTTTTTCCCAACGATCATAAATCGGTCAAAATAATCCCTTTTGGACTCCCTGTGATTTGCTGGTTTTCCCTAGAATCCCTAAACCTGTACCACATGTTGTATGATGTTTCTTATGGAAATTCCCTATTATATACTCATGGACAAAAAAATTAGCGCACCAAGAAGGAATCGTCAAAATGAAACGAAATTTTACATGCGTAATGACTACTTTGATATTAGTAAATGATTAGAAAATCAAAGAAAAAAGATCATTTATTTCAGAGAAAAAGGCAAAAGAACGGAGGATTTAATACCCTATTGATCCCCCTTGTAGCGCGAATGCACGAGTCGATACGATCGGGCATTGAGGCATACAAGTTCTGTATAATATCTTGAGACATTTCGTTCCATATTTGCTGTTACCTTGCTTCTAGTTCGTTCAAACTCGTTGGATGTCAACTCGCCGTCCCAAATGATTCCAGATATGCTTGATTAGAAACAAATCTGGGGATCGAGCTGGCCAAGCAAGGGTAGTAACAGCACGAAGATAGTCTTGTGACACCATTGCTGTGTGTGGCTGAGCATTGCCTTGTTGAAAAGGGGCTCCTGGGAGCTGTGTATGAGTGGGAACACATGTGACTGTAGGATGTCATGGACATACCACTGGTCTGTCATGGATCAATAATAGGGTTGACCGTGTATTGTAAGCAATGGCACCCCAAAACATCACACCATCTGTGGGAGAGGTGTGTCGATGAAAAGCAAAGGCAGGATTGAGGCGTTCACCACTGGGTCTCTACACACGGACACGATTGTCATCACTGCTGAGATTGAATCTGGATTCGTCCCTAAAGACGATCTTGTTCCATTCCGCTGCAGTCCAGTTTCCTCGAGCGTGGCATCACTCCAATCGGAGGCGTCAATGAGTGGGCGTCAAAGGTTGGCATACGTAATGGGCGCCTCGATCCCATATGTCTTTCAGTCAGGTGCCTTCGTATGGTTCGAGAAGACACAGGGGCCCTAGTGAAGGTGCTACCTGTGCCTTGATGGCGGCCGATGAAGCAGTTGGCTGTACTCGTGCATTTCCCTACGATGTGGCGGTCTTCTCAACGACTGGTCTGTCGAGGGAGTCCTGAGCCTGGTCTTCGCGTAAATGACATGTCTCTCTCGGATCCACTGGTCCCAACACCTCCTCACAACACAATCAGAGCGGCCTAATTGACGAGCTAATCGCCTAGCTGACCACCCAGCTGCCATCATGTCGATGATTCTCCGCCTCTCAAACTGCAACAGCTGCTCATATTGTCTTCGAAAACGGCGTAATGGCATGGTTACCACAGATCTTCCCTTGTAAACGAATCAGCACACTCAAACAAGCTTTGGTTACCTGTTTTATACTCTACGGAGAACGACGTTAAACGCCCTCTACCGTCTATATGTAATGCGCAATCCAGCTGTATTTCTAATCATTTGCATATCTCCCCGACACGTACCTTCATGCCAAATTTCGTTACAATCACGCAATTATTTCTTGGTGCGCTATTTTTTTTTTGTCCATGAGTTTATAATGGGACACTCTGAAAAATAGAGCATTTTTTATCTTCTCGCCATTGCAGCAGGATAGCTATTAAACCGCTAAAATGTAACAATTTCTTTATTCTCCGGCCAGGCCGGCCGACCTTGCACAGCGTTTACCAAAAATGAAGGGCCAAATATATAAAATTAAATTTAATGTTTGTTATTCCGATTTTACTTTGTTATATGTTTTAATATTAATATATATATATATATATATATGAATGTATGTATATATATATATATATATATATTAATATAAATATTTACATTATTACAAAGGGTATCTCAATTAATTGATTGAATGTATATTAACGTCACACTTAAATACCACATGAGTGTTTTTGGTGACCAATGTTCTTCATCAGAGCCTGTTTCAAGTGACGAGAACATTTAAGCTGTTACACATTTCTCCAAACTTTTCGATCACGCTAATGGGAAGCCTTTGAGTCTCAACAGATTTAACATGCATCAACTCCGTTGCAAGAGAGGTATTTAGTGGCATAAAGATTCGAATCCATGCTTTGATGGAAACTACACAGGACACGAGCTTGCCTTGTAACCACCTGGTTACCTCGGCTTCTAAGTGTATTTCTTAGCGTATGATTCCATTAAATGCAAAAGCCATTAAATATAAGCTCTTAAGAGGTTATAACAATCAATTTTATAGATTCAATTATATTGAAGAGAAATTATTTTAGTTAGACAGAGAACTCTTTGTAATTATGTATGCAATAGAGATCGTATCATTATTATGCTTTATGTTTTCCAAATAATAAAGAAGCGAAAAGGCTTAGCTAGTTATACTTTGAAATGATTAATTTTATATACTGTTTACTCACTTTTACATACTTGCTTCTTTTTCTTTCCTTCGAAAAATGTTTACGATAAACATTATTGGAAATAAGAGCAATTCTTTTCAGATTCCTAGACGAAATTTCAAGTATTTTAAAAAGATATGTTACCTACAAATTTATTTTAAAATATCGTCAATCTTTGATAAAAATTTAAAATAATACATTTTTAGAACTAAATTAATAAAATGATTAACTAATTCCTTTAAACACTTATTTGTGGTCTCACAGTAATATGTTATACAAATTATTTTGTTGTTAACATATTCCATTTTAGCCTTGCAATTAGTGAAAAATTAATAAGGCTTTTAAAACATTCCTTGAAGAGCAGATAAAGAAGAATATCGTAATTATCGGATTAAAGAGAGTTGTTTCAGTTATAAAAGTAAGAATACAAAGTTTGTAATTGCAGAAACCTGAAAAATTCTTACGCAACCTAAAAGCCGTTATGTTTTTTTTTTTTTTTTTTTTTTATCATATGGATTTTTCATTTCTTTTAACTCACATCATATTAAAGCTGTAAAATAATTTATTAATGATAAACATGCTTAATTACTTTCAAGTATAGAAGGAAAGAGCTTGAACCAGCTTTCCAGTTTTGAACTGTCCCATCACTTCAATTGAAGTGATTGAGTTGAATTTCACCATATAACTGAAAGTCAGATATGGATTCTCATAATTTCATTTTTATTCATGGAGCATTTAATGTATACTAACTTGAATTTGTAACTGCCCAGTCATTAATTCATAATGTATTAAGAAATTTTTTGGAATCACTAACTTATTCAACCGGACAAAAACATTATACACTCAAACATTTGATAGATTTTTAAAACTAATCAAAAACTTAAAGTAATCAAAGACTTAATTAAGAATATTTTTAAGCCAGGATAAATTGATTTATAGATGCTCTTTTTAATGACGTTTACTAGAATAAAAATAATATTCCAAGCATCTTAAATACGTGTTGTGTACTTTCTGCACAAAATCATCTTATATTTCATTGCGTTTGTTTAATAATATTTCACCTAAGATTCTTTCATGTTACATGTATATTCCATAACATAATTGTTAAGGTAGTCGGAAAAATAATAATAAGTCACTGATATTTAAAAATACCCCATTTCTGAATTCTTCCCATTATGAGGGATATCGTAAAGTTTTAATTATTGCTAAGAAATAGCCAAGATATATTTAAATAAAATTTATTCTCTTTTTTGACTGGCCTTTAATTACATAATGCAGTAAGTTTCAGCTAATAATGTTGATATTTGGTTATAAGAAGCCGTTCATTGACATAATGCGCATCAAAGAGAAAATAGAATTCAATCTGTTGAGTTTTACAACAATGGCCTTTAAAAGATCAAGAAAAGCTTGAGAAACGTATAAATCTGGATAGTGAATATGTAGAGATATCTTAAGAATAATATATGAAAATTAAGCTTCTCTACCTTGATTAATTTTCATAATATTTAAAAATTTTAATACCCTGGAATAACAGTTGAATCTTTACGATTTTACGAGATACTTCAGTCAACGAATTCCTGAAAACAAACAAATCAACGTTTTCAACTGTAATTTACAATATGATGTGCAAAAGAATAAATTGTTTTGCAGAATTAATTTTATCCAAATATCTCGGTTATTTCTTAATATTAATTAAATCCGTATGATATCCAATCGTTCTTTGCTTTCGTTCCCACCAAAAGTAAGAAAATATCAAATTGGTACACAAATGCAACCTAAATATTGTCACATGTCCCATTTTTTTCCAGTTTTAATAAGCATAAACTGGGGAAAATCGACACTTTTCATCTGTTCAAAGTGTCCTGATTATCGATGATTCATGGGTTGGAATTATAACCATTAAATCATTTGTCTTTCTGCAACTTGATATTCTTATAATTCAATACGACGATTCATCAGCGATAATTGGCGTGGAATCAGAAACCTTAAGCGCGGTTTTGGCGAGGTTAACTTTTTCCTCTGATTACATTGTCTGCGCCAAAAGTGACGTAATGCCGTCTATACGATTGTTTGCGTCTGAGGCTGAGACATTGAGATAAAACACATATAAATGAAATTTTATGGTTAATATTTAAGCTGGAAATTTCATATTTGATATATGTTTGAGTATCAAACACATACCTCTATTCGTAGGGGGAGGGAGAATATATTCTAGTTTTAAAAAATGATGTAACAATTGTTTCGAAGTAAATTATTGTTTTCCATTAAATTTAATGGAAACTGAACAGTAAATGTAATATTACATTCTTATAAACCTATGCTGTAATGCATTATGATTGAATTCATATTCCTTTTTAAATACGTAAATCTTTCGAGAACTTCAAGAAACGTACTTCAATTGGAGAAAATTTTAGGAACAGAAAGTCTTAAATTGCTGTATAGTATTGCTTACATTATAATAAGATAAATTGTATAAAATACTTTTTTTCACACTTATACGCATAAATAGTTAGGAATGATCAATTTATAAACAATTGTTGTATTTACAATTGTAAGTTATGTACTTACTTTAGGTACATTTTGCATAAGCTCTATTGCAATTATAAGTTGGAAAAATGACCAATAATTATAAACATAACATTTTATATATACGCAGAATAATATTTCAATTTTAAAAAAAAATTAAGAAATTAAATTTTACCATTCAGATTTTCCGTAATTTTTATTCAAATATTGTGTAAAACCTCATGATTTTTGAGCGCTTTTTTAGAAAAATATCACATTCAATGTATATACAATTAACTCATTTTATTGTGTGGAAGATATAATCACTATAGATAAAGTAAAATATCGGAATGTATACCATAATCTTCCCCAACCCGCTTACAAAACACATTTTAAGAAAAAGGCAAAAACAAATTTTTTTTCTCTGTGATAAAACGTGAAAATTTCATCTTGTCTATGCAAACATTACATTTCTTTCAAAAGAATAATATTTTAATTAAATTGACTAATATGAGCAAAGTTTGAGACGATGTTCATGAATATGAATGCAACTTCGAATAAAAAACGTTTGAGACGGTATGCATTAATATGAATGTGGCCAAAGAAAAAAAATGTTCAAGACTGTTAAAAGCTTAGTATTTTTGCAAAACTCTATACTGTGGCGAATTTTTCTCGAACAAATCTTGCAAGTAAACTCCCTAGGGGTGCCCCAGAGGCTCGTAAGGAAATCAGAGGAGAAACTAATATTTCTTTAAAATTTAAACGTATTTACAATTATATCAACTAGAGAAGAATAATTAATGTAAGTCACTACAAGTTTTTGAGAAAAACAGGGAATAACAAGGGAACAGAAAGATATATGAGGATAATTTCAATTACCTTGAAATCAAAGTAGGTGCATTCTCATCTACGTCAATGATTATTTAGTCTGATGGTTAGTGACTTTGAGCTATGTTGGGAGAGATTTGTAATGGGTTAGGTTTGAAATTCCGATCTGCGTGCCCACAGAAAAGTTCTCTTTGCTTCGCCTTAGACCACTGAACTAGAAAGGAATTCCCATCTCTATTTGCTATTAAAGCGTTTTGCTCCAAGCGTTGTTGGTTCCCATTTGCGAAAAAGTGCCGTCGCTCACCCACTCTAGGAAAGATTTTTTCTGATGTAGGTCTTTCTGAACGGTGCTTAGAGTAGATAGTTTTACTAGCTATTACTACAATTGATATACCTAGAGCTTTGAACGTCATTTGATCCTTTCAAGTGACATCCTTAACAGTCTCTACTTCAGACTAACGGGCTTAATTGATGTACGCTCCAAAGTCGTTTCTTATAGCAGTCGAGATTTATGAGTAAAATTTCTTAGTGACACACTGAGGCATATCTTTGAAGTGAGTTTTATTCAGAAGTAGTGATAGGGCTGCCATCTAGTGTTCAATATCTGGGTCCCACTCTTCAACGGAGATCTACTCACTTGGTTATTTGGGCGTGTATTTGAAATTGGTATTTGCGAGTGCGGTCGCAGACATGCGTCTTGCTGCTCCTGAGACATCCAAGCAAGAAGGAAAATATATTCCAAGCAAGTTATTAAACGCTTATGACTTGACTTTTTTTAGTTTTGACCCTCGGGAGAGACCAGACAGCATTCTATAAACGGTCTGCCATATTTTCTACACACAACCTCAATTCATTCTATGGCTCCTGTTGGTTTTTCTCTCAAATGAATTCATACGACTATTACCTAGAAATTCTAGAAAATGCAGTGCATTTCAGTGCTTGTAATTTTGCTTACACTAGCACAGAAAATATGAACTTTCTAAAGAGGTAGAATCCATTGAAAGAGTAAAATTTATTAAAGAGGCGAAATAAAAAAAAATAATAATGAAACTTACAACATATACAAAATATGTAAATAAATTAAAATTAAAATTTTAAATAAGTTAAAATTTTAAAAAGTAATCACGCAAACTTGATATTAAAATTTAAAGGTCACAAGTCCACATCGTTAAATGTATAATGATTTACTGAAAAATATCTATTAACAAACATGTCATAAATAAAGAAATTAAAAAAAATCTTCTGTAAAATTATGTTTTCTGGTAAAATTTCGAAAATTGATATAGTACTCTTTGCTCTTTCTTCATAATGATCATAATAAATCCAAAATAAATATGTAGAAAGTTAATAAATTATTAATGTACAACAAACAAATTAAAACTAATAAATTAAAAATATATATATTAATGATTATTAGTAAGACATCAAATTACTAATTATTAAGAACACATTGTGATTTTAATAATTTAAACATTTTAAAGTTCCTCATAACTTAGACAGTATTATTTTTGCGCTACAAATTTATTAATTAGCGTAATTATTTAATTGAGTTTAAAAGCAGTTGACCATAATTTGATGATAAAAGTAACTTGTGAAAGCGAATTAGCACAATTTAATGGTAACTAATTTGTTAATGAATAATGCATAGATTAGAATTAAAAAAGACAACAACTAAACCGTTACAAATTGAGTTGAAAAAGATTTACCTATCATGTACTATAATCAGTATTAATTGTAATAACTTTATTTCAGAAGAATTAAAATATACTCCTTCGTACATAGTTCACATATGAAAGAATGATGACGATTAAAATTAGCTTCTTTACAATAATTTAAATTCTTGAAAAGGATTATGCAAAGAAATCGCTTTTTAACAAAATGCCCTGTAAGTGTCAAGAAATTTAATCAGAAACTTTATATTTGGTAGAACTTGAAACCAAAAAATTTTATTTTTTGAAAAACACATATTCTTCTCAGATTCAATTTAAAAAAAAAACAGTTAATCTAATAGAAAAATCTAATTGTTTTGATAATTTTAAAGTGCTAAACATCTAAAACTGCTCCTTATACTAACGTTGAATTCGTTAAAAAATGTCATATTTGTGGCGTCACGCTTAGAATTTATTTTTAAAAATGGTTTATTTATGCAAATTATTTTAAAATTATTTTCCTAAGGATTGCTAAAGTAAAACAGTGTTTGTATCTCATTTAAATTTAAAGCAACGTCAGTTTCAAAATGAATAGAAAAGAATTGTATAAAACAATATTTCAACTGAACTTTTCATGTTTTTTTATGTACTAAAGAATGGTGATTTTACCATTGTTTGATTTATAAGAAATAAAAATAATATTTCCTGATTGAAAGGGAAAAAAATACACGTGAGAAATAAACTTTGTAAATTTTAAAATTTTTATATCATTAAAATTATGTACGTAATAAAGCTAATATTGATTGATTATGAATTTTAAGTTGAAAGACGCGTATGCAATGTTGCACTTGAACAGAAAACGTAAAAGAATCATGCTTGAGAAAACTTTTAACCTATTAAAAAATTATCAATCTGTAAAGGGAAATTGAATCAATAGGATAGGTTTTTACTTCAAAACAAGGTGATTGAGTGTTGCAGGAACATTCTTGTAAAATCTTGGCAACGTTTGAGTTTTATAATATTATACACAGTTTTAAATTATGTAGTGGCCGCCATTCCTTATTTCATTTTCAACAGAAACCACATTATTCAATTAATTGGTCACTAAGTTCACAAATACGATTGAAGAGACGTCAGAAATAGGGCAACAAAGTTTATTAACTATCTTCATAGAATGTGTAAGGTTTGATGTCTCTCGAATACCTTTTAGCTCAATCTTAACTTTGCTTAGTATTTAACTGCATAATCATAACTTACCATCTCACTCTCCCCGAGCGAGTAACTTATTAAATACAGCAGATTCAATTCCTATTACACTTCCCGATTCCTATTCTAACTGATTTGATTTCTATTCTTCTAATAAATCTTACGACAAACGATTATTTTCATTAATTTATTTCAATTAATTTGTAATCTTGTATCAGTTTCTCGTTATCAACTGTCTTCCTTCTTATTCATTTCAATCCATTTCGCTTATACATCAATATCCCTCATACAATGCGTTGTACTTCTTATCTTAATTTGATTTGAGTTTTCAACATTTCATTTGGTTGACAAAGATTTGAAATGTTATGCTGTTCAAATACTTCAAAATTTTTGATTAGCCCAACGTCACAACTCCTCCGCGTAAATGAAACATGTGTCATTAGATTCGATAATCCAGCTGAAAATAACTGTTAAAATTTAAATTAATATTAGGGCCAAAATCACAAATGCACTAATCTACCTTACTAAATTAATTACTTTAAGTCTAAGAAATGGCGACGTAAATAGTTTTATACTATTCAATCATCCTTAGCTATATATTAGTTTGTTCATTTCTGTCGCCGCATGAAATTCTCCTTTATTAATTAATTTTGTAACATACTTCGATAAACTTAATAGTTTTCCAGAGAGAAGTTATTTGGGACAGGGTAGTTTAGGAAATAAAGAAAATTAAGTTTAATAAAATAATGATAAATATGATAATGTTCTGTAAAGTTATCCAGTGCGTAGCTCATGTACAGAAGAACAGAACGTCAACTTTGTGAACAATAAAAGAGCGCTCTGAATTAAATAATTGCATTTTATATTTGGGTAACCTAACTCGTGTGTCACTTGTCATACGTGATAAAAGGTGTAAATATATTTTGTTGACTTTACACCCAATATTTGTTAAGTCTGCTTTCTCACTTTCATTTTATGCATACGTAGTAGTTAGACGATCTCAGAAGGAAATATTTTTTTAAAAAAAATACATGCATGATATACAAATAATTATTACTATTTAGATTTGCTTATTCCTTCACAAATGAATGGAAAAAATTAATTTAGGAACATTTCGGGTGCATTTAATTGAGTTATCCAGTAATCCGATTTAAATAATTACGAGGCTTGAAACTTAGTTCCGATTTTGTAGAGTGGATCTTAGGGAAGGTAAGTGCTAGATTTAAGACCCAAAAGGTATATCAAAGGATCATTGTTAAAAGTCTTTATGTAGTTTTAGAGGGAGATTACTTCACACCATCCTATTTAATAAAATTTCTATAGACAAAATATCTGAAGGAACGCAAGAAAGAATTTCAGCAACTGTGAGAAATAACAAACCACGAATTGAAAGTTCAGGTTACATAACATCCATTTGAAGTGGGAGCACGACTTCCATTCCTGGTCAATATTTATGTTTTAGTGTTGATGAAAGTAAAAATAAACCGAGGAGGAAACGTTTGCCGGAATTCGGCCTCGGAGGAACACTTGCGAAGTAATTGGTATCAGCTTCCTGCGGGTGCCGATGGCCCATTGACCGGACGCCGATCATCAGGAGACGAAAATTAATTCTCTTGAAACCTCCCGGAACTCTATTTCTTTAGATGGAGAGGAAAGCCCAGCATTGTTATTTCGAAGCAAAATCTCTCAAGAGTAAATAGTTAAAGCAAAACAATGAAAGAAGAAAATTCAAAAATAGGGGAAGCATTCTAACTAATTACTTGAAATTTCAATGGATTTTTATGTTATATTACAATTGTACTTTTATGATACAATGATTTACGTCGCAATTAGTAGTAAATCATTGTAACATAAAAATACAATCTTCGTCATTCAATCGTTGTAAAATTGCATCACATGGGGCCCGAGAATATTTAAAAAACTTAATAACTAAGATAGAATGAAATAAAATCATCATTTAGCTAAAACATAAGCATAAAAGAGAAAAAAATTATATATTTCATTGAAAAAATATTTTTTATCGGAAGAACATTAAAATTAATTTTCTAATATTTTTTTATTTAATATCATTTAAAGTACATTTTTGACTTAATTACAATTTACACAGATGATAATATTCTTTTTTTAAATGCAACTGAATTTGATATTTATTCTTCTGTATTAGGAGATCATGAAAATCCTATAATATTAAATCATTCATCTAAAATCTGATTTAGTTTTAGATGTAATTAATGACTCTTGGAACTTGAACAATTCATAATGGATAAATTTACTATAATTTAAATTCAAGAAATAATATAATATGGAAAGTCTTTATTTTTGTATTACAAAGCATTATGGAATGTGCTTTTATAATTTAATAATGATGTATATGGTTCTGTAATTTTAAGTGGTTATACGAGTATATAGGGATGAAAAATGATTTTCTTATCTTAACCTTTGCAGCATAATTGCGTTTGTCTTTTGCAGAGACTTCTAATGCTTCTAATCATCACTTTTAGTTTTTTAAGGATTAAGAATCCACAACTTGTTACACCTTCAACATAAATATATTTAACATCAAAATCTGACAAAAATAAATTATTATTTAAATAGTAATTGCTGAATCTCACTCTCTCTTTTGTTGTATCATAAAAATGTTCTTCAAAAAGCTACCAAAATAATGATACTTTTTATTAAAATATATAAGTTCGTAAAGGAAATTTAGAGAAATGTTCTTGCAAAATGAAAAATGAAAAAAAAATGTCGCATTCATTAAAATGTTGGAAAATTCTCCTTAAAATGGTATGAATTCCGAATATTGAAAAATTTGAGTCCCTATCAGATTTAGTGACTTTGTTAAATAACAATCTATTACAAATAGATAGTATATTTTCAAAGATTTGTAATTCAAATGAGTAAAATAAGATTGATGTTTCATAACCTTTAAGAGTATGGTTTTATTAAGAGAGAAAATAATTGCGCATAAAATCAAATCACCCATCAAAAATTAAATAGCATTTTGTTTCATTTTAATATTTGTAACTTTTATGAAAACTATTTAAATGAGGAAATTTTTATGTAACATTTTTGTGTCTTGTAAAACTGATATACAATTGATTGTAAAATTTCAAATTATATGTCATTCAGCATAAGATTTAAAAAAGCAATTAATAAATGACCAGGAATGTTAAGAAACAAATAATACGAAAACCTAATATTAAAACAATTGAAAAAGTTTTAAAAGATAAAATTTATTTTATTCTATTTCAAATTTTTACTGCAGTGTGTGCATTTTCACTATATTTTTGAAGCGTAATTAAATTCAGTGACCATTAATTATCACTTGAATGAAGTTATGACACAAATAGTATTACAAGTTATTACAAAAGGGAAATTTTAATTTAATGTATTTTTAAAGAAAAATATGAAATTGGTTCTTGCTAACCAAAACCTCTTCACGTTTGGGGAACAAAAATCGGTAACTGAAATCCCAAATGCGCTAATCCATGTCCAATCCGTTTTTGCACACACGCACACGCACACATTTACTTTTTAAGAAAAATCAGAGTCGAAGATCGAGCTTCACACGTATAGATCGTGACAAATGGCATCAGAAATTTTTTAACGCTTACTGATGAAACTGGATAATCTTGTCGACACTACAGTTTAAAGTTTATCAGCGGTGTTCTCACGTATAAGATGAGTGACGTCTCACAAGACAGTTGAATTATAGATATAACATTAGAAATCTGCACTTTTGTCTAGATTCTACGTCAATTATTAACGACTTTCTTATTCACATTTTTTACTGCTGTTTAGGGGAGGAGAATAAGGGAAACAATTCTGTAAAGACTAATGAATGTACCCTGAGATCAGCAGAAATCTCAAGAGGCTCTGAACTGACATTAACTACACTCATTCTGCAATGCTATTGGCTTTACGAAAACTTTGCAATTATCAGCGGCCGCATGACAGGACAACTGAGGTTCTCTTAGCAGGAACTACCATCTCTCGCACTTTAAAATTTTAACATCCTTGCCTCCAATTGTCAAATTTAAATTATCCTAAAATATCTCAAGGATATTCCGAATCGCTTTGAGAGTTATGAAATTATGAAATGAAGGAGTGGCGATCCGGTAATATTTTATCGTTATCTTTTTCCGGACTCACCATTTGGGAAACCTGATCCAGGGAACTAAGGTGCGATAACAATTCAGGAATAATCTTAAGCAACAAACCTCTTTGGTATAATGAAATAAGCTCATTTTCAAATACATGCAACCTAAATGTACGGCACCTCAGTGCCTTTAAAAATGATTTACACAAGACGTTTTCATATTTAATGTTTTGGTTTAAGCTCTTACTTTCAAATAAATACACTTAATATCACTAAAGATTCTATTGTACTAGTTAATGATAAGAGTTTTACAAATATGTATTAAAATTTCATTAATTAATTACGAAAACCGAAATATATGAATGTTTCTTTGAAGTTTATTTCATGATTGTAGAATAAAATATATCTTTCTTTAAAGAACGATACATTTTAACAAAAACGATATATTTTAAAACTTTGTTAATCCGCTAGAAATAAAATATCTGCCTTTATAAATCTTTTCTGTATACTTTTACTCAGTTTATGTTAGAATAAAGGATAAAACGCTTCTTTCAGACATTTATTAAATATATTTCTAAGATATCATTAAGTTCTAGTATATCTCATGTGCTTCTAATTATTTTACTACATTTCTTATAATTCTAACTATTCTAACATATTTCTAAGGTACCATTAAACAGAAAGAGGAAATTTACTTTTGCGATGAAATTTCTTTCTGTATTGAAGGAGATATTTAGATTTTAAATAAGGCGTTTGAAAATGAAATATATTATGAAATTTAACGAACTATATAATTTGGTTTTATTTCAGTAAGATTTATGAACATTCTTGTTTATTTTTAGTCTGATACTTTGAGATAGCCGAAGAAAAAAAAAGTTTTTTAAAATTTTGGTCCATAAGAATAAAAAAGTATTTTAAAGGCTAACACAATATTAATTTATTTCTATTTTAAATAGAAACGGGTTTCCATTAAGTTAAAATACAGATTAATATTGATTTACATTTCCCCTTTTTTTCTATGAAAACGCACACAGAGTAACGAATAACTAAAGGTTACTCGTTTCTTTTTTGAAAATTGCTATTCGTTACTCTTATTAATTTCTCTTCTACTGTGATTATTAAAAATATATTTCTAAGATTTTATTTAACTTGTTATGTTCATATGTATACATGCGATTACGGTTCTAAATTTGTACTCGAATTTCAACTCATTTCCTATAATCAGATCAAGCGAAAATTTCACATACACAAATAACTCAGTGGGCAATATAACAAATACTACAGTATCCTCAAGAAGTGACCGATTTACCGCAGGCCGTTTAATTCCTACTCTAAATTTAACTCTTTTTCTGTCATCCAATCAAACTGAAATCTTGCATTCGCATATTGCTTCTATTAAAAAAATCATCAAATTATAAACTATTTTTCCTCTTTCCCTTTCTTATACTTTAAATTTAACCTTTTGTATAACTACTTTTGTTTCTCACTCTTCAAAATATACCTAATTATTGTTACTTTAGAATTCATAAATCATATCTCTTGTTTCTTACAAAGTCTCACCTCTTACTGTAGATTACTTAGTTAATTACTTAATTTTTTCCACCCAAATTCATATGAGATAAGACACACGGTTTAATAACAATAGAAAATTCGTTTATTCATTGAATACAGTTCCTTTCGCTTTACCTTGGTGATCAGTACTGTTTAACGTCAGCTCTCCATCACCCCACGATTCATAACTTTCTCGAGAATCAACAAGCTTAAGTCCGCTCCACTCGGAGGGGACTGTGTGACATCTTACACTCACCCCTTCACAAAAACGCAGTCTACAGGCGGGCTTTAAGCACGGGAGGTAACACTCCTAAGACAATACAATAACATAATATGATCAAGCATTGAGAGGCTTGAGAGAGCAAGGCATTGCTCTTAAAAACGTACAATTCAGTCGAAATGTTGCACACACATATAGGTCACATCAATGCTTTTTAGTGTTAAATTTCCAGAAAAAAAATCTAAATAGATATAACTAAAAAAACTTAATCTACCTTTTTCCAAGATGCAAAAAGGCATAAAAATGTTTTTCATGAATGTCAGCTAACGTATAGCTTATAAAAGATTGAGGCATTAATCTCATATATAAGTAAGTAAATATCATACTTAATGTGTTGGTAATTTTACCTAAGTATCTTAGATAATCGCCACAAGCATTTGTTAATTATATATTATTTTACTTTTATGGTCATGAATTCTCATGCATATTTCTCGAAGAAGTCTCAAATATTTATGATTAATTGATTGGCTGAGGGATTTATAAATGTCACACTTAGAAGCATCCACGAGGAATGTTGGCTATAGAACTTGAAAATTTGAGACAAAATCCTACGACAAGGTACTGTCAGAGTCTGAACTTCCTCCTCTCTCTCTCTAAACTTCGACCCCTCCCCAACCGAAGACTTGGAAACTCCACAGATATAATGTACTTCAGCCCTTCTAAATGGCAGATCTATTGTGACATCAGGAATCGATCTCGCCACACGACGGAAACAACTTCCATCGGGATTTCTCGACCATGACCACAGCGCTACCGTGGTGACCAAATGAGCTATGAAACTACAAAGCATACATATCTCTTTCTTAGGGGGAGGGGATTACAACATAAAAGTAAGAGAAGCCGCATTACTTTCAACATTTCCCTTATATGATCGTTAATCACCTTAAAAGTTACAAAGTTGCCAGAATGTCTCTGATGCGACGAGAATCATAATACCTCCTTTTGTTACCTCGGGGCATGAATAGATCGCTGTATACGAATAATAGTTTCACAAACAGTTTTTTTTTTTTTTTTTTTTGAAAACATTTTTGACTTTAAGAAAGATAGTGAGGTGTTCATGTCACAAAAAAGTTATGTGCCAGAGAATTCCCTTCACGCTGCATTTGTATCGCGGGCACGTGCGGGTCCCTGTCATTGCGACCTTCGCATGTGACATTGTGTTGCGACGAAGAACCGTTTTCCTCTGGGAATTGGAAGCCTTTATCGGGATTCTCGAACTGTTGCCAGGTTTTTTGAAAACAAGAAAGATCTGAAGGATGAGGGAGGAAAAATCGAATTACGGTGTGGAGGCTCGTTAAGAACAATTCCCTTGCATGGTCTCGAGTATCATCGGCAGTTGAAGTAGCATCGATCGAATTCGAAGCATTTTCATCAAAATAAGTGATATGTTACAATTTTGGTTTTCGAGAACAGCGTAGTACAGATTATAAGCATAAGCAAAACACACTTTTGAAACTAATCTTTTAAATAAAAATGGATTAAATGGTGTAAAATGTATTCTTTAAATATAAAATATTATAATATGTATAAAAGTGAAGCTCTTAACTAATATACCTAGGTAATTACTGATAAATTAGGTACACACGCAATAGATATTTACTTATATAAGAAATCAAAGGAAACATTAAAGTCTACACTTTTATAAATGCTCATAATTTTACGTTTATTTATTTATTTTTTTTTTTTTTTACATTTCAGTCTTCTTTATAATAAGAGCTTGATAAAAACAATTACTTATGTTTTTAAGCAAATAATTTATTTACACATTTTTAAGAAACAATTTGATTTTCCAGCATAAGTACAGAACGCCTTTGGGAAACCAGTAGACATAGGACCAACAAATTATTGAAAATTCCATTCGTGACTCAAGGTCCTCATGTGGCGTCGTGTGGACGTTAGGAGAGGGCATAACAAGCATAGATATCATCCTCGTCACTTGACTGAAGTTTGAAATTACGAGGTCCGTCACCAACACCCCTACTGTTGTGTCTTGCACGAAGCTAATAAAACCAAATAACTTTGTCATCTGGACTGGAGCCAATGACTAATGACTAGAACCACAAAATTGCCACTGTCGCACTTGTTTGTTGGATCGGCTTCAATTATATTAGCAATGAGTTTACAGAAGAATATTTTTTTCGTCGAAGCTCTTAATTTTTAATCATAATCAAATTGTACAACGCCGCTGATGCTATCTTCTCATAATTCCCGGTTCTACACCATATAAAGCTGACGCCATTATAAACTGTTGAATTTTGGGGGAGAATACCTAAGCTAACGGTGCGATGTTGTTTGAAGTATCATGACGCGAATCTTGAAAAGTAGCATTATCACGGACCTCTGAACTATACGATGATTTACAAAATAAAAATAGCTGATTACTTAATTAATATTATATTTCTCAGTTACTGTGTTATGACATGTTATATTACCTGTATCTTCTTTCATCTTACAATATCAAATTACTACTTAAGCTCAAGCAGAGACAAAATAATTAAAATAGTCAATCATCTTACAAAATATTGTTTTACATATTCTCTAAGAAAGGGGGGGTCTATTAAACAGCTTAATGTCTCATCTGCTAGTAATCGTGGCGTTTATAATCTATCAAAAAGTACGCTCACCGGTATACGAGCACTTACTTCACGTATTCAGTTCCTTCGATATCATTGTGTTTTAATCTCTCCAAATCAACTATACATTCCAGAAGATTTTTCCATCACATCATATTGATAACCTTCCTTTTATCATAACATTATTATATTTCCAATTAAATTCTCTTTCGCTTTATGAGACTTGATTACATCCATTCCCTCCACTTTACTTTATTTATATCACCACGTTTCATTTGATAGGGAAGATGCTGGAAGTTTTAAAATCAAAAAGAAATCTCAGACGCTAATCAAAGAGAAAGTTTAAAAATAACCTACATTGCAAAAATATGATGAAGATCTAATTTTTTTAAGTAAAGTTGCAATGAAATAATACTATAGGATACTGAATAGATGAAGAATGATGAAAAAAATCACCATACTTGTGTTTAATGCATTCTAATTTCATAAACAGCATAAAATAAATATTATAAAGTTGAAAAATAAAATAAGTTACGAACTTATTTTGCATTCACTTTGCACTAAAGGAACATAATCAAATATTGGAAACATAAATCTTAATTTCTAAGTTCAAATATGAGTAAGAAGCTCAACTGGGAGTAAGAATTCATAACTTACAAGTAACTTCATAACTTGATAACTTATATAAATATATTTAAAACTCCAACAAATATATTAACACATTTTTATACGGCAGATTTTTTTTTTTAATTGGGAGGAAAGATTATTGATAAAATGATTTATTGCTTATAAACGTTGCATTTAGAAGCAACACGAGAGCTAATGGCGAAGAACTTTTCCATTTTGAGCTTCAGCCTAGTGACGAGGAAAACGTCTGAGCTGGCATCATCTTCTTTTATCTTTTACTTCAAGACAACGGGAAGTCTTGGAGTTTCTACAGACTTAAAGTGTCTCAACACTACTACGTGGCTTGTCTTAAGTTTTATCAGGGTTCGAATAAGAGACTCTAAGATTATAAAGCCAACCACGAGTTCTCGACCGTGATAACACTTTTACATTACGGAAAGGAGGTTAAAAATATAATAAGTAAAGATATTATAAAATCATTGGGCATTGACCATTTTAAAAGGAAGCTAAGAATATTTTTATTGTTTAATATAGGGTTGTTTTGAATGTTCTCGACGTTAATGTTCATAAAGTTTAGGGAAATTCCGGTTTTAATAAGAATGAAAATCTATTCATTGTTATATTTTCACCTTTTTCTTGTGTGGAGTGGTACTATGGATCCACAGCACATTTATTTCAAAATAGATGTAAAACATTTCCTTAATTGTTATAGAAGTCAATACAAACATATTTTACAAAGAGATTTGAAACATTTTTGTATAAAGATTTTACTCAGATGAGGACTACTAATAGATGTACACAAAAAGTTTGTTATCGAGAGTGGTTTAACAATCCAGCAGGCATAGATAAGGACGACATGCGTTTCTCACATGTTACAGTAAATGAAAAGCCCTTCTAGCAATTTATGCTTTTTTCAATATTCTTAAGACTATAGCCATGAAAACTCAAAATACGATTTTAAACAATTCTTAAATCCAGAAAAGTTTTACAATTTATGATGAATATTTTGAAAATTGTTTCATTTTCTCTCACAAAAATATTTTATATATATATATATATATATATATATATATATATATATATATATATATAGCATCGTGTTGCTTCTCAGTGTGGCGTCAATAAACAATTGCAATCTCTCGCAATTTCTGTGGTAAAATTTGCTTATTAATCGTATGGAAATCACGATTTGATACTTTGAGAATGTAGATTTATATAACTCTGATTTAAGTAGAATTCATTTATTTCTTATATTCTGTATAATGTGGTATGAGTTAATTCAATTTGTATAAATTCTGAATTCATTATATAACGCATTATATAATTATATAACGCATTATATAATTATATAACGCATTATATAATTCATTATATAACGTATAATTATTCATTATATAACGCATTATATAATTCATTATATAACAAATCGATCTGATTTGTGTTATTGTTATGATATTCACAGCATAGAAATAAAATGTTCAGTTGTATTGTTTAATATTGTTAAATAATTATAATGAAGTAATTATGATTGTTAATAAACAATCATAATTACTTCAAAACTGATATTTTCAGTAATTACGAATCTCTTAATGTTCGATTATCATGTTAGAGGATATTTACGATACTTAAGACGGTTGTTTTACTAAGAAAGAATTTTAAATGTAAAATTTTCTTAATCATTTATAAATTAAAAAGCATGTTCTTTCATCATGCTTTGTTAACATATCGGAAAACAGGTTTCATTTTCTTCTCGAATATTAAACCTTAAATGTTGGAACACGAGCAAAGTCACAATCACAATAATGGAAACAATGATTATAGTTGTTAAAGAACATTTTTCATCACAATTTATACATCTTTTGCTTTTCTTATTACTTTTTAATATGAATCTTTCTTTCATGTAAAAAGTGAGGATTGGAAAAAATAAGCTCTTAAATTTGGTGGTCGAGAGTATGAAAAACTTCATACAAAAGCAATGTTTGATTCTGGAGCAAATTCTTTATCCCGATAAAAGGGAACAAATTCTTTACAGAGGCAGAAACATCCGGGTAATTTAATCTTTTTTTGAAGTCTCTCTGTAGACCCTAGTTTCAGAAAGACCATTATGTTTCTTACTTACGAATTTTGAGAATTATTTCTTATTATTACATGCCATGAAAATCAAATTTCGAATTCCCGACTTTCATGGGAATGTCATGAGCAATTTCGAAAAGGCTTCACTAAACGGCATTGGTATTTCATTTGGTCTCGTTGTTGTTCAATGGCAATTTTTTTAAATAAAAGAAATTCTTTTGAGGATATGAAATTGACTTAAGATAGCGTTTAATATGGAACGATTTAAGCTTTCATGTTGATCTTATATATATATATATATATATATATATATATATATAATCAGACTCGTGTTTTCATATGCTTTATACGATCTATAGAAAGTTAATAGACATATTTGTTTGGAATTTCGTTGGGTAATGCGATGAAAGGAAAATAAAATAGGGGTAAGGGTTGATAAAAATAAATTAGAAAGGAGATTGAAAATAAATTATTTTGCACTAAACGTAGCCAGTTCCCTACAGCTTAAGAATATTGACGTACTTAATTCTGTCATATGTTGCTGGTTTAGCTTTTATTTAGATAAAAATATTGTATTATATTTTGTTTTAAGAAAAAAATTTCATTTTCAATCAGACACATTCTAAAGATCCTTTTGAATATTGAATGAAAAATTAGACACACTGCAGCAAAGACATTTTCAGGATAATGCGTGGAAACCAATAAACTATTAATATTGGGTAAATGAACCATTGAGTAATATTTTATAAAATATTTAATATTTTATGCATGTATAAAATTATATTTTCTCAAAGTACAAATTACAAGAAGTCTTCAAACATAACGTCTTCAAAACTTAAAGTCATGTATTATTTCACTAAATTCTTATGAACAAGATGTGAAGACTCATTGAAGTCCAAAAACCACCACCATTTATTGCGTTGAATAGTTGTAAGACACTTTAAAATTAAAGTATTAATTAAGAAATAATTGGTAACCAACAGTTCTGGTTTATTTTTTTAATATACTAATTAATGTACCAGGTAACTATAATTATTATATTTAGGATATATTATAATGTTAACAATCTTAGGGAATTTTAAGAAATGATCATAGATAAAGGAAAACTCAAGTTAAGGTATACTCTCATGATATCGGAACCTTTCATTCAGCCATTCCAAACATTGCGAACGTTCCAATTTATTAGAATTGAAGAAAAAAAAATATGTCATAGTTCTATCCTCAAAAAAAATTCGTAATTTAATATTCTTTCTATATAAGAAGAAAGGGGAAAAAAGGAATATTTTTATAATGTATGAAATGAGCAGTAATTTTAGAAGTAAGAAAACAAAATTTCTTTATATTGTGCTATGCAATCTCATTTGATAAAATGAACATATTGCATCTTATGAATTATTTTTAATTTACAATTTGTCTTTTTATAACAACAAAACTATGATAACAATGAAAATTTCCAATGTTTATTAATCCAAACAAAAATAATTCCCAAATTCAAATGTATATTTGAACTCTTTTTTTTTATTTCTTATTTTTGAAACCAATAAAGTAATGCAGTCTCCTGTCAGAATAACGCTTATTTACATGAAAGTAATTGGTTGCTTCAAACCTTATCGGTTTACTGGAGAAATATTTATAAAAACCACGAGAGTCCCCATATTTTAAATGAATGAAATAAATGTGGATAGAAATTCCGAATACATCAAACCTTTACCTAAACCAAATACCAAACAACACATTACATCTAACCTTTCAGAAACATTTCATCAATAAACCAAATATTATACACTCTTTTTAGAAATAAGCCCATCACAAACTATTTTTGGTGTTCAGTGTCTTCCAAGTATAATTTTTTATTAACAGGAATAAGGTTATTTCAAAGAATCTCACATTTGTAATCTATTCCCTGGTGAACCTTCCTCACCTTATCGATTACACGATTTCGACTGTTCTATCTTATTTCAACTAGTATCGACTAATCGATATAAGAGTTAAGCCCATGGATTTGTTGCAATACTTTTCTACTCTCCGATACTTTTTTGTTATCTTTATAAAATCTCCTCTTTTGAATGAGGTATTAATGCCTGTAAGAAAAACATTAATGTACGCCTCTCTCTAAAAGTATCTAAGATTTAGAGTAAGCCGAGGATAAAGAGATTTTTAGTGTATTGAAAGGCTTTACAAATTATAAAGCTATTGTTTACTCTGAAGTAAATCTTACAGTATTATTTTTCTCCTTTAAGTCGAAACTTCAGTCTATGAATTAGAAGATAAAGTTTTTAAAAATAATTTGACATGTAATTTATATAATAATAGAATAAAATTTGAACCCAATTTTAACGTAATTTTGAATTGTTTGCATTTTCAATATTTACATTTAATTTATTAGATGGGACGCTTTACGTAAAATCTGAAATTATATTTACATATATATATATATATATATATACTCTATAGCAAAAAAAACGGCACACCAAGAGAAAGTAGCCGATTGTTATGAAATTTCTAACGCAAAGACATTTAGACCGAAAATGTAAATGATTAAAATGTGGTGTCCAATGAATGAATAGAAGGAGCTACAGCTCATCAGAACTGCGCACTGAGCAGGTGTATAGAAGAAACGATTCTCAATCTGATGATCAAAATTTATGTTGTATTGCAATTTAGGATACCTTTCAAAGACTGAAAAAGTGCCTCGCCGCAGGATTTGAGGTCATTACGAGCAACTGTCAGAGTTTCAAAGAGATCGTATCATTGGATTAAAAGAGGCAGGTTGGGTAAATTGGAGAATCCCTCGTTGTATGTGTAGAAACGATGCGGCGATTACAAGATACATGGGTAGACAATGGCAGATTTCAGATTCATGATGGTAGTGGTCGACCTAGGGCAAGAGTAGATCGGGAGGACAGAGTGATTGTCAGAAAAGCTGTCACAGCACTGATTCATCGTTATCAACCATCAGACGAGTGACTCACACACAAGTGTCTACCATGATCATTTACAGATGGCTGATAGAGCGAAATTTACGCTCGTACCTACCGCTACGCCATCTGCCCCATATCACTGCACACTGTCGAGCCAGATTACAGAAGTGTTTGGGTCAGTCAGGTTAGAATGATGCTTACTGGGGAAGTATAGTGTTTAGAGACGCTTCCAACTGTGTCCTGACGATCATCGAAGACGTGTCTGGAGACGCCTAGGGCATCGTGTCGATCCTTTTATCTCTATTGCATGCCACACAGACGTTCAACCAGGAGTTATGGACTGGCATGCCATTTTCCTTGATAGCCGGCCCCTTTTGGTTATTTTAGAGGCACACTTACAGCACAGCGATACATCGACGCATTCTGAGACCTGTTTTACTACCGTTACTGTTGCAGTACTCTAGCCTTATTTTTCAGTAAGATAACGCCACACCACATACGGCATGTGTTTCTATAAACTGTGTTACAGGTTGTCGAACACTTCCTTGGCCAGCCAGTTCTCTCTCTCCAATCGAGCATGTCTGGGATATGATAGGAAGGCGATTGTATCTATCAGGGAATGTTGATGATCTAGCCCCACAATTGGAGCAAATTTGGCAAGAAATACCGCAGGAGATTGCATGGGTACATAAATGCATATCAGAATTAATCGTCAAAATTTGGGGGAATGATTTTGATTGTTTATTAACATCGCAATGAGAAGCAACACAAGGGCTATTGACAACGGACCTCGTAAATTTGAATCTCGGTCAAGTGACGAGGTCGACATCAGAGCAAAGTTTGGTAGACAGGAAGGGAAATCATAAAAAAAAGCTAAGTTTATATAATAAAGTGTGTGCATAGGTTTCATATAGCATTGCAAAATTTGCCGTTAAGTGATGGAAAGAAAACATAGTTAATGGATAGTAAGTCAAAAATAGTCCATTTCTGCATCGACTGTAACAAAAGGTGCCCGAAATTGCAACACTTTGCTACAATATGTGAATTTCAATACCATTGTATGAATAGTTGGGCATTCAGGAAAATCCATGGCATTTGACTTGAATATCGTTTGCGCTTACTACAAGATTTATGACACAAGCAACCACAATCTCGTACACCATATTTTGCATTGCACCTAAGAAAAAGAATTCGATTGCAGATACATCCGGTGTCCATGGCAACCAATGTATTTGTCCACCCTTACCCATCCACTGGGCTTCTAATGCTCTTGTTGCACACTCGTCATTTGATTTTTCGTAATGTGCAGAAATGTCATAATGCTGTTACTACATTTTTCGCCGAATGTCTACGAGTTCTTTGCTCTGAAATTTCGGTAATACAGTTTCTAAAAAGAACAAGTTGAAGTACGATCTTCTCTTCTTCTTGGAAAAGCAATGTCGATTGACTACTGGCTTCCCTTTTTATATGGCTCTTTGCATGACCGAAAGTTATGGTTTCTAAACTCCCTCTATAAAGCTACGCATTCGCTTTCACTTATAATTTCCCATGAGAAATCGTCTTTCTTTCCTATTGTCTACAACTCCAACAAAGTTTGAAAATCAGTTATCATACATCCCGTATGTATAATGTAACTATGTGATGTCATCAATTCAGTTTAATTGAAATATTTTATGTGTTCCTCTAAAAAATTGTATAACTGAACATATTTCTATGATTCGATCGAATTGAATTTTATAAATGATCTCTCTAATCTTACCATAAATTTTGATTCTAATCTTTTCTCATTTTGACTGAAATAACCCAATAAACAAATCCTACTTAAATATGACTTGGAAAATGGATTATTTTTATCTGCTGTTGAATTTGTAAATCAATGTATGATTGTATAATATAATACAGGTTTCAAAAACATGCAAGAAAAAAAAATAGCAAAAATAGATTTTCAGTGAGATGCTGTACAGTTTTCAGTTATAAAGTAAAAGTTGTTACACAAGTACTACAATTTTTGCAAATTTAAATATTTTTTAATAATTCTTCGAATCAAATAAATTCAAACAAAACAATGGTTTTAAATATAATAATGTGTTGTTTAAAAAATTCATTTTCATTTTATCTTTCAAAAATAGAAGAAGTCATCGATTTAAAAAAAAATGCTTGTGAAACTGCTTACTTGAATTGATGAATTTTTTATAAAAATACTTTCAATTATTTATTATTCGAATTCCTTATCTCAAAAATACTAAAAATTATCAAAAGAGTTTTCAAAATGTTATTCATATATATTATAGATGTATTTGCGGTATCCTGCTTCAATAAAGTACATACTACTTCAGAAATGAAAACCTTTGATGCTAGGCTCAGCATGAATTATCGTTTTTAAATCAAATATAATGTTTCGCTTATCATTGAGAGAAATAAAATTTACGAATTTGATGTAGTCGTTTCGAGAATCAATTATCGGTCCAATGGATTTTTCAAACTACACATAAATCGGGGAAATTAATTCTCACAGGCGTCTTTAAAATAAATTTATTGAATCAGAGATTTAATTTCAATCTTTGAGTATAGCGAAGGATATTTAAAAAGGTGATGTATTAAAATGAGTATTTGAATTACAATTATTAGTGCATGACAAGAAACAAATCAGATTTGAGTTTTATTTTTGGGTTTATATTCTATATCATTATTTAAATGATTTTAATGTATTATAGAAAGTTAAAATATACATATACTTTACATCACTGGATGTTTATTTTGTTTAAAAAAAATTAAGAAAATTATATTAACATAAAAAATGTTTAAATGCATTATAAAGATGATATAATAGAGTATAAAATATCATGTTATATTAGTTGTTTTACAATTTCAAATGAAAATGGAATGGGAACCGAACAAATCAAACTTGTCAAAAATGACTATTTCAAAATTAACAGAAAGTAATGACATAAAAGAATGAAAATGAATTGCCTCAAAAGACTTTCATTACCTAACGGCACTAGTCTATAGATATCATTTTTAGAAGATGGATTTCATATATTTATAATTCCTTAGATGAAATTGAATGATTCTTGGAAAATGAAGAGTAAATACGTCAATGAGAATTTAGTTTTAAAAAGCTCATGATCTAAAACAATCAAACAATCAGAAGACTAAAAATATATCAAGCAACTAAATATTGATAGTGTATGGTAAATCTAACATTTAAAACTAAATTTCTCGTTATATTGTAAAATAGTGTCAAAAAGTTAGATTCGTTGATAGGTTTTATTAACGTCGCACTAGAGGCAACATGAGGGCTATTCGCGAAGGACCTCGTAATTTTGAAGATCTTTCAAGTGGCGAGCGTGACACCTCAGCTGACACCCCTTTCTCCTAACTTCCACATGCAGCCATTGAAAAGGGCTTCTGTGCGTCTCCACAGATTTAACGTGCATCAGTCCTGGATACATGTTGGGTCTTGAGTGGTACCAAGACTCGAACCTAAAGCCGAACAAGAATCCTCAACTATGACCTCTAGATTACCGCCTCCTCAAAAAGTTAGGATATGTTTAACGTTTATAAGAATAAAGTATTATAGTTTTCAAGAAAATGTGTAATTTTATTCAAATATTTAATATAATTTTATCAGGTAGAACATTATTATTATGTCAAATGCATCACGATATTTTTCTTTCTCATCTTGTGCATAGGAGAGGGGGGTGCCAGCTCAGGTGTCGTCCTCGTCACTTGACCGTGGTTCAAAATTACGAGGTCCGTCGCCAATAGCCCTCGTGTTGCTTCTAGTGCGACGTTAATAAAAACTAAACTAAACTAAACTCATCTTGTGCAATATAAAGCATGATTCTTTTTCAATTTAAATTAAAGGAAATAATTTTTTTTAAAAAAAAAGTTATATTCTAAACAAGAAAATGAATTCTGCATTGAAGCTTATGATGAAAAAAGGGGAAGTAGTTACATACTCATTTGACTTTAATTTTCCTAGTTTTTGTGCTTCAAAATTCTTAAGTTTCTTGATTTTTTTAAAAAAATAATTTTCAATCGAAACATAATTTTTTAAGAAGATATTCAATTCATTTTTATCAAACCGTAGATTTTACCAAAAAATGTAATTCTTGTTTTAAACCATGCTTGGTATTAATATTATATGAAAATTTTTATAAATAACTACTTAAAGTACAGTTCTTTCAACTCTCACTTTTTTATATTTACGAGTTTCAATTTGTTATTTAATTTTAAGGGGTGTAGAGCAACAAAAGTTATTATTCTCTTTGAAATATTCTTTTAATTCGATAAAACATTTCATATTTTGTAAGAAGGCTCTAAACTCTTATTTTTTTAGCTACTGGAATTTTCAAATATTTTTGAAAATCGTATTGTGCTATGAGTCCATCTTGAGTATTTAACGGAGGTGAATTTTATAGGACGCTTATTTTCTACTCATAAAAGAAAAATTCTTCTCTTCACCCATGAGATCATGAAAAGGAACGATTTTAACTTAATTTTTGAATTGGGGTTAATTTTTTTCTTAACGTCTCACTCAGAAGCACACAAGAGCTATTAGGAACATATCTCGTAATTTTAAAATACTATAAATGCATTTTTCTATGTACAGTGAGTTCTTTAAAAATTGGTTTCCGTTGGTTGGGCGCATTCAATACGGCATCAATTGAGGCGTTTGCTTTCGGATATTTTCGGAAGGATTCAGGTGCTCAATGACTTTATTCGATTGGTCACGTCTCAGTACAGCTCGCTTTGCCGAGGACTATTTATCGTACCTGTCAGTTTTCTTACCTATACAGTGTTTCTAGTTTAAGAGCGGGCTGCATATCACGTTTGCAAAACAAGACAACTGCAATGACACAAAATATTTAAAAACAAAATGTTTTCTTGAAGTTCAGCAAGTAATTTTCAAGTGCTAATAAAAATAATGATAGTAAGCATTTGAGTAAAGTAGCTAGTTACAATTCGTTTTAACTTTCATTGTACCGTATTTTAATCTTTTATGTTTTCTATAAATGCAATAATATTGAATTAAATTAATGTCCATTGTTTGAATTGAACTTTGTAGTTTATTTAATGATGAAACACTTTTGTAGGTATTTATATCGTCTACACATGTCACATGTTAAAAATGTATGTACACATTTCAGAATGTGCATGTTTAATCGCTTAAATATCAATTTAGAGTGATTTATGATTGGGGTTAAACTATATTGACGCATAATACAAGTAATCCGGCATGGCCTTGGTCCCGTGCGTGTTGGATTAATGAGCTCTCACTATAACTACTCATCATTGAGAAGAGCAGCTTGACGCTACAAATTTTAATTAATTAAAAGTTATATTACATTATTTTAGCAGAAGCCCATCTAATTAAAAAAAGAATAGTGGTAAGAATTAATTAGTTCTTATTGTTAAAAGGCCATTTGAAATTTCTATGACAGGTATGCGATAGCAAAATCATATCAGCAAGTCTCTCTCTCGTGGTTAAGAACTTTTATTTTCCGTAACTTAACGATGTTCTCTGCCGCATGGAAATTAAGTCCAAAACTTCTGAAACGAGTAACGATCTCCTCCAAAGCTAATAGTGTCCCATTAGCCTCAGAAATTGGAGGATAGTTAGCACAGAAGGTAAATGGTCTGAACATTTAATTAGCGCTTTCCTGCATTGTAATAGCAGAGACGGGTCTGCCAGTATCTTATTTAAAGGACAGCTGCTGGAATTGGTAAGTTGCCTTTTACCACAGTGTAAATTTCGCTTGTTAATTGGCAAAGTGTAGGTTTAATTAAGGAAAATAATTATTTGATTCTTTAAATGGTGAGAAATATTATAAATCTACAAGAGAAAATTTTAACTAGAAAACCATATTCGAATTTTCTTTTTCTTTCTGCATAACGTTTTTCAAAAAACAAGCACTTTAGTTTGGCTGAAAGATCAATAAGCCTGATGAAGATGTATTACCTTTAAATTTTTTGTAATATAGTGAAAAAAAAACTGTTGTGGTTTTCACATCGCGGTTAAAAAAACATAATCTGTTTTCGATGACTTTCTTGGATTAACAAATTGATGAGATATCAATTAGTATCGATTTTTATTTTTAAAATAATGAGGAGAACAATTGAAACGCCTGCCTTTCATTTACTTCAGTGGTTATTTCAAAACTTAGGTAGATAATCAATAATTCCACAGTTAAATGAAGAGAACATAACATAATTTTTAAATTAGCTCTTAAACTTATTTTAAGTTATGAAAATTTTATGTAATTTTACTATCTCTAAGCCAATTTTTCTTCAAATAAATTAAAATATTTTCTCAAAAAATAATCAAGTTCACCCCTACCAACTCACTCTGGTTCGAGTGAGAAATATTACTATGGCTTAGAGTTCCGAAAAAAAGTCTATTATCGCATATGCATGTTCCTATCCTCTTATCTATTCACTAAACTTCTTAACTTCAATCTAATTTGTTTCACTTTCTTTTGGGAAATTCTAATTGCAATTCCATTAGAAAAGTCCCCATGTTCGGTGAAATTAAATTCGCGATACATCCCAATGTCAGAGCAACTTTTAATAATGGAAAAACAGCCAATTTCCTTTATCCATTAAATTACAATGCTAATTTTATGAGGAAAAGAGCCAAATGTTTTCAAAATTGTTCAGGTAATTTTAAGGGTTATTGAAATTTAAATATCACATTTTATTAACATATCCTGATAAAATATATACTTGTTATTCAATAATTGAACAATTATATTTCAAAATATTCGTTTACAATTCAAATTATGGTTTTATTCCGGATAAAAATTATTCTATACCTTTTTAGAGATTTTAATTCGAAGCATTCTAATGTACAAATGGGACCACAGTAACTGAGAGGCCATGATCACGGTTTTAATGCCATGGTTTTAATGTCGAGTCTTGGGTTCGAGTCTGAGAACACTTTAGTCCCATTACATAGCGTGACTGATTCACATTAAATTTTCTGAACCTCTAAAATTCTCACGTTGAGATGGTGTGGAAGTTTTTAGAGTTAGTTGTATCCTTAGATATCATCCCTCAGCAATGTTCCAAAACTACAAGGTATGTCACTCGTGGCTCTCGTCTTGCTTCCAAGTATAAAGTTAAGAGACAATCAATCAATCAGGCAGTAAAAAAAAAGCATCTGAGATGCATACGTTACTAAGCAGGAATTTAAGGCAAATTCTTCACTTTATTCCTTTATTTTATTACTTTAGCTTTATTACTTTATTATTACTTTTTTTTATTATTATTTTTATTATTACTTTAGCATCGAACAAAAAATACCAGAATAAGATGAAAGAAGAAAAAGGATACATTTCCACAACATAAATTCCAGATACCGAAAACCAAGAATGGCTCTCTTATATTCAGTACATAAATCAATTATGACAAAAATGGAGTTTCAAACACAAGCAATTGTTTATGAAGCGTCTTTTGTGCTTTTCCTGAGGCGATACGATACCGTGGTGTCACGCTAGATAATAGCTTTTATTGATCAACTTTATCGGAAACAATATGTATATGTGAAGAGATAATATACAACTTATTTTTCTGATCCATAATTCTTTTCTTATGGGACGATTTTCCTGGTCCTCTAACTAATATATCGCTTTTTTATGAGCATGGTGCTTTTTCAGAAATGAACATTTCAACCAATATAAAGTATTCAAAAGAGATAACAAGAAAAATAATAATATTAAGCATAAAACTAAATTGGTATTGCATATATAAACTTTATTCTCAAATACCAGATGATTTAAAATGTTTATTGCAATTAATTGATGATTAAATGTTGTTGTATGTAAGTATGAAATTTATATATATATATAAACATACATACATACTCAACTCTTTTATTACATGGTTCATACTTTCCTCTGAAAAACGTGCAAAAACAATTCGTGTAAAAAATACATGCAGCATATGGTACATTTTGAGATATATTCCACAACTTTAAAACATCATGTAAGTTGAAAAAACTCTAAATATTTTGCAAAAAAAAGTAATAATGAAATTGTGCAAAAAAAGTAATAATGAAATCCATATTACATATTAATAAAACAAAAATAACTCATTTTTATTACAAAAAATTAAAATAAGTGTACAGTGAAAATTGAAAGTAAACCAAAAATGTTTTCCTCAATAGATGTGTCAGATATGTCGAACATAACTGTTGGCTTGTTTAAAAGTGAAGAATTTCGTTCCTTATTAACGGCTTGTGTCGGTTATTTTGTTATAACAAAGTCCGTTATTAGTGGATGTTTTTTTTCACTTTTAAACAAGCCAACAGTTATGTTCGACATATCTGACACAT
>BMAW01112639.1:252773-290593 GCA_019974015.1 Nephila pilipes
TTTTTTTTTTTTTGGTTTCTCAAGTTGCTTATATAATTCTTGATACCATGCTACACAAAACTTAAGATTACGATGAAATTTTAACGCATGCTCTATGTCAGTATCACGAGTAAGAAAAAGTTCCATACTTGTAACAAATTTCAAGCCCTCACGAATTAAATCAGCGGCTAATAACTGAACTTCATCTTCGACTTTGTCATTATCGACTTTTTGTTCTCATAAACTGTCATGAATTCGATTAAATAACCCTTATCCGAAGGGCTTTCTAGCATCAATTCTTCGATGTCAACCATTTCCACATTGTTAAAACCTTCACCATCAGTTGCATTTCATGGAGCTATAATTTCAGAACAAACTGATGATTTTTGTACTGCGAAACTTCAATTTTTGACACATGTTGGAAACTTTTTTCTTCCAACAAGCATTTGAGATGGATTGGCACAACTGTTTGATAGCTAAAGAAACGTGTAATACAATCTAAAATCGTAAACTTTCTCCAAGCTTCCACAAGAGCTAAATTTTTTTCTTCCACAGATCCTAAAATATATTTAAACGTTTGCTTTACGTAGTGCATTTTTAATACTGCTATAATACCCTGATCAATTGGCTGAATCATAGCGGTGGTATTAGGTGGTAAAACCAGCTTTTGAATATTGAAAAAAAAAATTGGGGGGGGGGATTCGTATAAGAAAAAAAAATCGTTTAAAGAAGTGTATTGGGGAACCGTGTTCTTTCAAAATCGTGTAAAAAGCAATTGGATATAGTTATATATATATATATATATATATATATATATATATATAACCATTATAATAAAATCACGAATAGATTTCATTTTGAAACCAATTATAAATTGAAACAAATATTCAGTAGAAATAAAATGCATTCACCTGAGAGAATACATTCAACAATATTTCAAGAATTTAAGACAATTAAAAAAATGAAAAAAAACAACATATTTTTCATTATATTAAGTGTTCCATTACGCAAGGAATTTTTCTTAAATAATTTTTCAGTTGTTTAAAATTTCTCATCAGAATATAATTAATTTTATTTATTAATTTCAATTTATTAAGCGTTTGGTCATCTTAGAGTGTAAAAATGTAAAAATGCCTCAATATTTCTTGCTTTATTATTTGTCAATATCCACAAATCTATTCCGTAAAAATACGAATAATTTATGTTATCAAGAATTAATTTCTACGAATGTATTATGCCAAAATTTGAATACATCTACTTATCATTAAATGAATGTTCATTTAAATGAATGTATTGTCTAAAAATACGAATAATTATTCTTAGCATGTGCTAAGTTCAATTAATGCTTCAGGTTTCAAAATAAACCACTGGTTGAGAATTATATCAATGTAAAATGCAGTTCCCAACAAAATAGAACCAAAACTTAAAACATCAAAATATCAGTATATTAGTGGTAGTGTATAAATATATTATTCTTTAAACTACCAAAAGTATGTTAGTGTGTAGTATTATTTAAATAAGTAGAAGCATGTATGTAAAGCAGTTTTATTTTTCTAATAATCGGCGTTTTTCTTACAATAACAGTTTCTTCTTTTACTTGTGAATTTGATTTGTAGATGCTACAACTAAAAGCTAAATATTTAAAATAAATGAAGCACGTAAAGGCAACAAATTATGTTAATTATTTTTAAAAGTATGAAATTGACAGTCTTTTTTTCTACTGCCCAGGTGCCATATTTTCTAGATAAGTTTAATGGAAACTGTTAGTTTACTAAACATTTGATATTGTATCAATTTTAATATCTTAACAAAATATTTTTAATTACTTTTTGTTTAATATTCTTATAATTTGTTTTACATTTGTTAAATGGAAAGTATTTTTAGTATCGATTGTGCTTTAGTCCTAAAAAATTTAGTTGACTTTATTAATTTATTTTTGCACATCCTATACTAATAGAATCAAAAGTTAGCTAATTTTAAAACTTTATTCAGAGTACGATATCTTCCCACCTTTCAATTTGGTACTTAGTTTGAATTGCGATTGTTTTTCATTTTTTGAATTTATCAAATCTATTCTTTATTCCATAAGCATTTTTGATAATCTTTTTTTTCCCATCTTTTTTTTTTTATTTTACATTTATTATCTTTACTTACGTTGTTAAAGTACAACTGTAATACACCAAAGAATAAAAAAAGTGGAACGAAAAAAAAATGCAGTTAACTAAGTTACGGGGAAACACTTTAATTTAAATTTCATAATGAGGCGTTACATGTGGTTCGGAAAATTGATTAATTTAGTGAATGGACCAGAAAGCTCTCTTTGTGTAGGTAATATATATTCCATTGTTTTAACCGAATTCTTTGCATTAATAAGTGTTCGAATTCCAAGTCTAATGGGCTCGTTATATAATGTGTATATAACTGAATCGTTGTTACCTCTAATGGCTCACGATAGATGACTCATAAGTGCTTAAATACTGAATTCAAATGCTCCTCAAATGGAGTACCTTTGTTAATTATAGGAAAGCATAGAGTCATATTTAATCATATAACCCAAATGCAGTATCTATGTTAATTTTAGTAAAGATTAGAGTCATATTTATAATATAATATTGCTACAAAATTTCATTCTAATATTTCGTAAGAGCTTCATTTAAAACTAACGTTTTTTATCATTTTATTATTCATTTATTTAACTACTTGTATGCGTCACCTTTTATGTCATATTAAAAAACCAAGAGGGATATCAATTTCATTAACTAATACAGGTAAAATTTAAATTAATTTGTGGTAATTACTTCTTGATTATATCTGTGATGCTTTTTCTAATCATTAAACTCCTTTTTGTAAGATATTCTGGAATAATTTAATGGAGAAAAGGAATTTGTGTTTATAATTCAAGAAAATTCTTATAATGAATAAGTTCTTATAATGTATTTGATAAATTTCTTATATGATTTCAAAACGATTGTAGCTTTGCGTGTGCTATAACATGTACTCTGACGGTAGGCATATTCTCATGCATACGATACAATCATGAAATAAGGAATCACTTTACAAGCATCCATAGACTTCAGAAATAAGGATTCGTAGCCATAAGGATCTATTCATCCACGTTTTATTCCAGTAGCTATTTTTAACATTAAGAAATTCCATTATTTTTATATTTTCATTAAGTGTGTCTATTTTATGTATAAGTCTATATTTTAAAGAATTATTATAATTTTCATTCCATAAATAAAAAAAAAGATTACTAGATATAGGACTTTTAATATCGTATCAAATTTTGCTCCTGAGAAAAATAATCTTTTTGAAATAAGAAAAAAAAAGAACTGTCATATAAAAAGAATAATCCCAACAGTCATTTCCCCCTTGATTTGCTTAGATTCCATTTCAATTAAATTCTATTTTGTTCATATTTTATGCGGAATTCAAACAATTATTTTTGATATATAACGCAATTACAGATGCCTGTAAAAATATATCACCGAAGGATAAATGACGCTTGAAATTTAATGAATATTATTCTTGAAATTATCACAACCAAAATAATCACTATTACTAATAGAGTATTGTAAAAAACACCAGTTTGACATAATATAATCTCACGGAGAACTTCTGTCAAAGGAAATTTTAAATACAAACGATAAATTAAATAGAAAATTCAGAAGTTTTAATATTTAAAACTCTTATAATCAGTAGTTTGAGCGTCTTCCAGAATTCTAACCGTTTTTTGACTAACATGAAGAACTGTAACTCTAGAAAAAAGCACATGCCTCAAATATGAACGTGAGTTATAAAAAAAAGTATTTTAAATTATTCATTTAGAAAGTGTGTAATTCATTTTAATAATTTTTAAAGGAAGCTATTGGCATTCGATTTAATAAAGTGTTAATTATTTATAATCTAATGCTTTCCTTATAAAATAAAACAGTTCAAAAACAATTTTGGTATATTTTCTACACGCGTTCTTCTACATTCGCGTCTAACTAAAGATACAATATCTTAGGATTGCCTACATTAATAACTAAAGATTCAAAAGTGTAATGAAAAAAATCACTAAATTTTAACTACTAAGACATTCTACAGCACTGATTAGAAACCCTTAATTATTTTATACTTTTTGGAATTATAAAATGATACTGGTTTCAGCAATTAAATGCATTTTCAACAATGAGTAAATATATTTCGATCTTTTCATTTTGAAACAGTTAGGGAGGGAATACACTTCTTCGAGATTTCAATTCGTATTTTATTCCAAACCAACATAAATCGAGTTAAAAGGAATAATTATAGCTAAAAGAAGGACCTCAGTAAATATTGAAAAAAATAAGAAAAATATAACAGTACTGACCTTCTTCACATGTAATGAAAAATCCCAAGTTGTAAATAAGTTATTTTTACCTTTTATATTATTATATACTTATATGTCTAATAATAAGAATAAAAGTCAACAATGTCAAGCAGAACTTTAAAATTTATTAATTTCACGAGAAGTTTTAGGATTTAAAAATATCAGAACAAAATTATAGTCACCGTTGGGAATTTAATTTCAAAGATTGCTATTTCAGATTCTGCTGTTTCACAATAAATTGGCCATAAAAGGACAAGCTAATTGTAAGAATATCAATCTTCCTTTTGGTAACGATGCATTTTGCTAGATTCTTACATTTTCAGAGATTAAGTCAAGATTTCTCTAACTCTTGAAAGCGAGTAATCACTGAAAAATGACAAATTAAGCAACACGTACACGGAACAGAAATAAATGTTGGTGGTTAAAAGGAAAAAAAAGAACCAATTACCTCTCCCTGTGTGTGATCTCATTAATCATCCCCAGGAGTCTCTGTATCGCGTTTGGGATTGTTCTGGGATTCCTTTGGATGCATTTTGTCCTCTCCATTCCGTGGACTTTAGAACTATCATAAACATCATGCATACTTCAAATTCCATTCATCAAATTTAAAAAATGGAGTTTTCAATGTATCTTTTAACAACTCGCAAAAGTAAAAAAAAATATTGGGAGGGGGTAATGTTCTGGAGATTATCAGGCATAAGGGATGTTTTTATATCAAAAACAAAGATAGAGAACTCAGGAATAGATTCATTTTTATATTTTGTACATTCATACGGTTCATTAGAAATTTACTGGTTCTCTTAGCAACTGCTGTCTAAAATGAAACATTTAATTTATTTTTTTTAAATTCAACGCTTTATTTTATCTTAATTCCTTATTATATTTATAAATGGTAACCTATGGAAAATAATCATGCAAAATGAAACGGAAAAGTGAATATAGTTAGCTTATTTAACAACTTTAAAAAATGTATTGAAGAACAGCATTTAATTTAATACCTGACATAATTTATTTAAACTCAAATAGCTAAGAATATAATTTTTAATATGCAATGCAACATTTTTTTTCCATTCAATCCTACAATTGAAAGCATCGTATGTAACTTGATTCTCAAATAAACGACTGATATTTCCTGTCTAAAATCATCCAAGACATTTTTCTCCGATAACGGTACCGGTTTGAAATAATAAGAACAAATAACATTTAAGAGAAAAAGATAGACATAAAAAACGGCTGATATTTAAAAATTCAGAAAAAAAATAGTAAATTCTTGAGATTTATTAATAAAATTTATTGATGAATATTTAAATTTTATAAAATGTTTCTACGTTTAAAGGCAATACAGTCACTAATAGAATAATTTAATTATTGAAAAAAAAATATCAAAAATACAGGATTTTGAATATAAATTAAAATTAATCATACCTTTTAAAATCCTTCATTTTGAGCTTCTTTCCAAATTTCAGTTTTTCGGCCAAATTCATTCAAATTGAAATGCTTCAAGAATGTCGTGATAACAATGTTTGAAACATCAACCACCCACGCACAGGCGCATTTTTTTGGTATGTTATAAATAGAATTCCGACTCATTTAACTCTCTTTATCATCTTATAGGTTAGAGAAGAATTTAATTTTGGAAAATGTGCAAGTTTTCAGATTGACTGACTGTCAACATTTGGAATTGTAAATACCCAGGCAATGAACTTCTTGCGATTAAATTGGAGTGAATTTTATTCCACTTCAGTAAATATTGCGTAAAACATTTTTTTCCCGTAAATAATGACAAAATTATAGATTCGGAGTTTCGAAACTGGATCCAAAGAACGTTATTTAAATGGCAGAGTATTTTAAAATCTGCAAAGTTTATGTTAGGTAATTTATTTGATAAATTTAAGAAAAATGTAGAAATTAAAGATAGTTGCCTTTTAAATATATTTAAAATATAGTTCCACAAAATATATGTATAAAGCAGGTGAATAAGGGCATAATTAAATTTTTTCAGGAATATATACTTTTGGTTCCTCTGCATCAATTTCGAATTATTAAAATATTGTATGAAAAAACAAATATTCTTTCATGTTTTAGTAATGTAATGATCTATTTGCTAAGAGATTTTCAATACATAATTATTTTCAAAATGTATATAATATAAATTTATAAATGTAATAATTCAAATGGAAGGAAAAGCAATATGTATCCATAAATCTGATGTATTAAATTACTGTAAATCAAAAACCGTAATAAGTTTCTTGTGTAGCATTTACATGAAGTATATTGTGTACCTTTAAGAACAGCTTTGAGACGTTGGATTATTTGTGGATTTCTCTTCACTAACCTTGATGGGTTTTTTGTAATTTGAATTACGCAAAATTCCAATACATTGTCAACAACATAAAACATGATTAGCCAAATCAGACGAAGATAGGAAGTGTAAGTAGTTGAATAAGAGATTGTGAGTACAGGCGAAATAGAATTGAAAGGAATAAGAAGAGAAATACACGATATCGAAAAACTTCAAGATTTTGTAAGTTAATTGAAGTGAATTATTGTATTTGAGTGTTTGTAGTAAAAGTGGTTTGAAGCGATTCCTGGTTAGAGTAATAAGAGACGAATCTATGGTATTCAAGAGATATCTCACTAGATTAGAGGAAGTTGGTAAATTAAGAATTTATTTTTTTCACTTATAAATTAGGATTAAATTGAGTTAAAAGGGATTTTAGAGCGAGAGAGACCTTACATATTCTGTGAAATTAGTTTATAAACAGTGCACTTTCAGAATTTGTTCGACGTTTCCATAGTTGGGTTTGTAAACCTATTGACTTTTTAACTACACTTTAAGATGTCTGTGGAGCTTAATAAAAAGAGCTGGTGCTATAACTATAAATATTAAGATATACTCAACATCCAACGCATTATGTGATTTATTTTGAATCTTCTCTAAGTAATGGATTACAAGTATTATATCAATTACATAATCCAGTTCTTTCTGTACTACATATTTTTCAGTAAACTAATTACTATTAATGCTTAATATATTTAAATCAGTATATATATATATTATTCAATTTAGCAAAAGCTTTGTTTTTACTATATATTGTTTCAAAAATATATAAAATCCTTGTGTAATCATTCATATTTCTTTTGAGTAGAAGGAACTTTATATGCAATGACTCCTATACTACGGGCTACTTGTCAGCCTACACTTTTTGGTAACAGCCATATCGTAAATATTTTAATTTCGGTAGATAAAGTAGGAAATTAGAAGATATTTAGAAATTGTAATTGTAAAAGTTATTATTCATTGCACAACACAAAAACTGGGTTAGTTTATTTATTAAGAAGTCTTATTTTCACATAATACTTCTGTACTCGTGGAAAAAGGGATATAATATTTTCTTTTGTTAAAAAACATATTATAGAACGGGTTAAATTTAAAACTAGTACTATAGTAATTGTTTTATCAAAGAATAGTTTTTCCTACCACACACACAGAACAAGTCGAAGTTAGTATTTCCTTGTTTGCAATTAGTCGCTTAGTATTAATGAAGGTCTACAGAGTATTTCGAAACTCCAGGGTAAAAATTTAAAGGGTTATAGAAAACTTGAAAGAAAGCAATTTTCACCTTACAATGCACAGGCAGAAAGTAAGCGATAAACCTCTAGGCGGCGCTGTAATGGAAAAAATAGAGCTTAAATTTACTTTCATATCATAATTTCGTCCTTGGATTTCAGGAGACATGGCAGTATAGTAATCAGGAAAATGCAATACCTTTTGAAATTCATTTAAGAAATGACGGATTACAGCGCCTTCTAGCGGTTTACCGTTTGCTTTCCACTTATGCATTGTAGGGATCAAATGGCTTATTTAGAGTTTTTTTCTAACACCTTAATTGTTTGCCCATCAGTTTTGAAACTGTTTGCATATTGCAATTTTATAAACTTCATTTTCCGAAATGTCCTTCAACATTGGTAAGTTCAGTACCCTCGGTAACTTGGAACATATCGGATCAAATCACAACAGGATTACCGAAAATTTCGGATGACTGGACAGCATCCGAAGTTTTCGGTAATCATCATCATTAATAACGCATTTTAAACAGCAAAAACTGTGTTTTATTACATACAATCAATACGGTATACGGAAATAAGGTGTCAACCATTGAAATAAATATAACCACAATATATTTAATGTTATGTATTGATATCCTCATTATTACAATAAAGCAGAAGGCATAAAATGATTTTCAATGAAACAAGTTGCCTGTTTAAAATCTCCCGAATACTGGCAGGACCGGCGAAGTTAAGTACTGGCATAATTAGCTGGATTCATATCTTTAACATTTTTACCATATCATTTCGAAGATCAATCAATTTCAGTAGAAAATTTGATAGAAGTTAATCAATTGTATAGACAATTGAGATATCAAGATCATATGTTAAAATAGCTGTCGTAAGGAAAGATTTTGTTTATGTATATATTAGTGGTTATAGCGTGTATTTTTTACACAATGCGAGTGTCGTATTTTGTCGATACCTGCCTTTTGCGAATGAAAATACCAATATCTTATTAAGGAATGGTAAAGTTCAGAAATGTCGGTGAATGTCACAGAAGTTCACTCGTTTTTTATTGTATAAAACTCTATCACTCCTTTGAATATACTCTCAGACATGAAAGCTGTAATGATGGGCCATTCCCGTCTTCTAATTAACCGGGGGGCTCTTTATAATAAGATTTAATTAAAATTAACATTTCAGGAATACGGAAATTAGTTTTGTGACGACCATCCTTCGGTTATTTAATTCTACTGTTTCCTAAACTTCTAACTAAATAGTCAATTAGTACTAGACTCCAATGGAAAATATGTAAAAACAAAAGAAACATAACTATAACCACCAAAGGTTAGAAAATGTCACTCTCTCTCTCGAATCTTTGTTGACTCGGCAATCCTAGATTATTGTCTGACAATAAAATCTTTGCTTACCGAAGCTTTCGTGCTGATTCAAGCACTTCTCATAAACAGCCACCGATTATTATCTTAATACTTGATTAATAACTAAGATTCTTTCATATAATACAGATTAACTACGATACCCTAACAGAACGTACAGATATTTATCAGAGTTAGTCATTTTCTTTTATCTCCCTTCATTTAACTTACAATTATATTTCATTTCTGTAACCCTACCACTAATTCAATTTACTGCATTTCTTATCTTCATCTAATTTACTTAATAACGATTTATTTTAGTTGAGAAGAAATTGTAATTCCATGCAATTCACACACAAATTTCTAAAATTCCCCGAGGTTTGTGAAGAGAAAAATACAAATAGCTTAACATCGCATTTTAAGTAAAAAATGTTTATTGAAATGATAGCGAAACCAGATATATAAGTGATGTTGAAGTTAATAGATGGGTGGGCAGGAATGAGAATGAATGAATTGTGAGCGGAATACCATTGTGTGAGAGTGAAACATAATATTGTAATGCGGAAGTAAATATCCTTCTCAGCTCTTTGAAACCGAAGAAACCTTCCAATGTCTTTTTCGTCTCTGACCCGATTTTCCGGGTAATATTTGCTGTTTCATATTTTAATCAAACTTTTGGTAAACTTGTTGAAGGACCAGGAACTATAGAGAACATTTTCCTTACGAAACATCAATAAATGAGTGCATTAAAGAATATATTATACTGTTTTATTTTACTAGACATATCTGTATTTAGACATTAAGTTTTAATTTAAGATAACGGAAAAAAGTAGAAAAAAGAGAAATGCTTCAAAGCGGCTTAGAATATATTATTATTTTTTCCCCAACTTTTCATGTGAGATGAAAATTTAATTTCAATTCGTATCTATTAGGAAGTAATATTTCCTCTGAGATGAATATATGCACTTTCAGAATATTTATGAAATATCCTCTTTCATAAGCACGTGTTTCTCATGAAGATTAAAACAAGAAGCTGCATTTTATCACAGTGAAATCCTAACATCATTTGAATAACTTGATATTTGGAAAGTTTTCTAATTTTTTCTCTTATTCAATTGCAGTAGTTTAAAAGCATATATCAGGAAAAAGTTTTCGTATGAAAATAGATTTCTTTTAAAAAATTTAAAAATATTTTTTAAATGTATTTGTAAGCTCAAAAAAACCTCAAAATTATTTTAAACCATGTTTTGATTATTCTGAATAACCAAAATCAGGAATTTTCAGATCGTCTTTTAATTTTCCAATTCATATCTTGCTAATTAACTATATAAGGGAAAGGAAAAAATTTTTGAAATATTTTATAATATGTTTATTGTAATTCAATAAAATATTTATTTCTCTATCTAATACTATGCTCTTTAAATTCATTTTTTTAGAATTAATGGTTAGCAGTTGCACATCCAGTTATTAGATACATTGACTTTTTGTCGTTACAAGAATTTAAATCTCATTTACATGTGATTCGGAAGCTCAAATATGTGGTCGCGGTAGCCTAGTGGTCATTGTCGCAAATTCGCAGGCGGGTATGCTTCCGGTGAGTTGTCGGTTCGAGTCCCGATGGTCCAAGATACCCGTGGTATAGCGGGGTTGACGCATATTAAATTTGTTGAAACTGAAAGTCCTCCCCTCGTGTGTTGTTGAGGTATCAGCTCAGTTATTGTACTCGTTAATTGACAGAGATTCAAAATTACGAGGTCCAGGGTCATTAGTCCTCGAGTTGCTTCTAAGTTCGGCGTCAATAAACCATCAATCGCTGTATCTTTTCGCAAACCTTTTCAGGTGGTCTCCGAATTGCAATTAGAGTAACCAGTTCAAATGCAAAGCAAATCTGAAATAGAAGTAATCAGAAATAACTTATTTTCTTTTAACTTTTAGAGAAATCATTACAGAATGAGAGATTGAGCTCATCGTTGACGATAATTCATTCACGCAGACTATCCTATGGAATATTATGTGACCATGTGTGGTGTACCTAAAGTTTAATGGTTTTCAAATTCATCAAGTGGGGTGGTATTAAAGTTAGTAGATTTATTGATTATATACGTCACATTTAGAAGCAACATGAGTAAATATCGTAATTTTGAGCCTCTATCAAGTGATGAAGACGACACCTGAACAAGCACCCCCTCTTCAAACTTCCACATCAGTCCAACAAGAAAGTTTGGAGCCTCTACAGATTAAACGTATATCAACCTTGCACTTCACTACTAGACGAAACTACGATGGTCACAAGTTCTCGATCATAGCCACTAGGCTACTGTGGCAGCTTGGAAATTAATAGAGTGTTGTATAAGCTCAATTGGCTATCCTAGTTACTTGATAGACCTTGTCTCTTTCTAATGTGGTATGAATTCAAATACAACCTAAATGTGGCTTAATAAAGATTATGTGTTTGAGTGATATGATGCGATTTTTTATTAAAGTAGCACGAAAAGAAACATGTGGGCTAATTGCGATAAATGTCAGAATTCCGAGCCTTAGACAAGAGACGAGGACGACACTTGAGCTGGCATTTCCATTCCCAAATTTCCGCATCACACCAAAGCGAGGATTTTGGTCCTCGAGAGATTGAACACATATCAATCAAGGCTACACAGCGGGTGATTAGTATCAATGGGACTCGAACCTACATATCGACTAAAATAAGGCCAGCCGTGAGTCAGTGACCATGGACACTAGGTTAACGTGGCCAAATAAGGATGAGGGATTAATAAATGACGTCAATTCTGAGACCGATAATTTGTTTTTGCCATTGAACTTCATGTATGTGCAAATTATCATTTGCTTCTTTTTCTTTCTGGTACTGAAACACACACATTTTTATATTTCCTAAAATCTTTGCTTTTAAAATGAATTATTATTTCATTCTTCTTAACCTTTACATAAAACAACTTTTAATACATGTAAGTAATAAATATATACATACATAATTAACACGAATAATATGGATGAATTCATCATTCTCGTGAAATTTTGAATTGCGAAAATACTCTAATGATTTTTCAAATTCTTTCAATTTATTTTTTCAAAATATAAGGATTTGCTACAAAAAAGCATACATCCACTAAGGCAAAATGAAGAAAGCGTTATTTTAGGGAGTTATTTCTACTTTTTTTTACAGTGCTATTACTTTAATCAAGTAAATAGTATAATTAAGATTCAGTTGAAACAATAAACCTTTATATTGTGTTAGTGTTGGGCACAAGCATTCAAAATAATGAGACCTAAAAAAATAGAATCAACAGATCAATAATGTTGATTTTATCCAAACATAATTTAACTTTAGTTTTTATATCTTTACTGAAATATCGATACACTTTCTGTGATATAAAAAAATGTTTAATTTAGTTAATAAATTAATTTAAACATAATTTTTATTCATTGAAAAGAATAATTTATTCAATGTATGTTGTTTGAAAATAGATAAAAAAAAAGTAATATACAAATTTTGTTTTATCAATAAAAAACAATATTTACTTTTCAATTATTAAGAAATGCAATAGCTTCTTTTAATAATATTAATTATGTCACCCCAACACATATCGAAAGATCAAAAAGCTAATTCGGTAAAAATGATAAATGCGATAAAGAAACTCATAAAAATTACATTAGAGCAAAGAAAATGATTTTTTTTCTTTTACAGAGGAACAATAGCTTACAAATAGCATCAAAAGCAAAAAAAATGCATGGATGTAAGGCTTTTATCAATGAAACTATTTTTAAATATTTTTTTCATTGCAGTAAAAAATGTACTTAATTAGTTTGTTTGAACGAGAAATATTATTTAATGTATTTTATTAGCATTATTTATATAATTAACATATTTTGAGATTGCAGTAGGTAGTATTTTAACAGTATTTATTATGTTTAAATGAGAAATTGCGTTTAATGCATTTTTTTATTATTATTTTCGTATTTTAAACCCACAGTATTTAATGTATAGCAATAGTATTTAATGTATAGCAATAGTATTTAATGTATAGCAATAGTATTTAATGTATTTTAATAGTTTTAAATGTATTCTAATTGTAACAATTGCGTATTCATATTATATTTGATAATATTACGTAGTATGTAGTATTTAATCTATTTGAATGAGTAAAAAAGGTCTTTAATGTATTATATGCAGAATATCTTTACGCGTAAGAATATTTTGAACCGTTACTAAAGGAAATAGTAAGATGAAAAATATAAGTACAGGATTACATTGTTAAAACAATTTCATTTCTATTTAATAAGTTAAAAGCCTTTCAAAAGTAAGACGATGCTTTGTGGTAAGAACTTAAGCCGTCTTATCGGCCTTTAAGGCGTAATTTTCTTTTGGTGAAGAGATTTATGTCTTTGGGATGTTGCCAGAATTCGTGGTTTCTCTAACCACGTATCTTACAAATTAGTCACCGAGAAAAGTTTTTAGTTCGTCACCATTTCATTCTTTTAATCCTCCCCTCTTCTATACTCATTGGATACTTTTAACATGACACATCTCGATCCATCTTTATTAAAGGGATACATTATTTGTCGTTTCCTAAAATACTGTCACGAAAATAATTGGGGAGATATCTGGGTATATATCTGTAGAAATTTTGCTTCTATCTCAAATTGCAATCAATTCAACGGGTATGTTTGGCTAAAAGTATACAAACGTATACATTTCTGAAAATATTCAGGAATTTCATATTCTTTCAAGTACAACAGATACAATCAGATTTCAAGTACAATAGATGAATTACAACAATTTTCATTTGTTTCAAAAAAAAAAATAAACAACTTTTAAGCATCCAGTATTCTAAAATGTATGCATCTCTTAAGCCTGTCTAAAATTCAATCATTTGAATTTACCACAATTTACTTATCTGATGATAGTTTATGTATTGAAAGTTTCTATTTCTGAAGTTTTGGCAAAAAACGTTTATTTGTCCACAGCTTGGGATATTCATCTAAACATGCGGCTGCTTTTCTTAAAATATTTCCTTTGTAACAAAGTTAAAGTTTGTAGAATGATGAATGAAACGCATTTTAAAAAATAAATCTGCTTCTTTTTATTAAAAAATTTTTAATTTTCCATGATACTCAAAACTTAATTATTTCAGGGACATTGCACAAAATATTCTGCTTCATATACCATTGGCTTTAAAATGTAAGTGTAAATCTTACACTCAGAGTTAAGACTATTTTGGCTTTTTCTCAAACGAACCTAATCAAACCTTCGAACACGTTTCTAAGTTAAAAATTGTTTCAATTTTCATATAAGCTTGCATCGTTGTTACACATTAATCTGTTTATGATTCAGCATTCTTAAAATTTAGGAATATTCCATAAATACGTTAGTTTTACGTGAATTCCTACAATTTAAATGACATTTAACATTAAGATACTTAATATAATAACCCTTTTACATTAGAAAATAAATATTGAATGAGACATAAATGTATGTGTATGAGTAGTACATTAAAAATATGCTTTTCTCTTTAGGAAGTCAGAATATAAAATTAATGTTCGAGCGTTTTTTATCGGACAAAGTGTTCTAAAAGGTCAAACATAACAGATATAAGGATTTAAAGATTTATGTTAAATTTTTTTAAGCTTTCACCACGCTAAAGATCATTTATTTTCTACATAATTACAGACTCAGCATAAATTATTACAGCAAGGATAAAGTTTATCATAATGAATTTATTTTTAACTAGTAGTATTATAAAAGAACTTCCTTTTCTATTATTATAAATTACAGTGTTGAAATCAAACTAATATATGAAATTTCTGAAAAGTTTGTAAAGAGAAAAGATATAATCCAAACCTAGTTGCGTAAATTCGTTGTTTATTTATGTAAAAAGCTTTGTATGATTCTATTCCAAAACAACGTAAACCTATCTACCAACTTAATAACATTGCTTTCATTTTATATATTCAAAGGCTTTAAAGTGATTACGATAGCCTAATGGTAATGGTCAAGGATTCGCAATCTGCTTTGTTTCCGTCTTTGTTGACCGCCATACAGGGAGTCTATAGCGACATCAAAATACAAACTCTGATGCTATTAAGTACTCCTTGTATCGTGGGGTTAACTCACGTAAGATCTGTTCAAGGCCTCAAGTATTCCTGTTAGCGTGGTGTGGATGTTTAGAGGAGGTCGCAGCTGAGTTGCAGTCCTCGTCACTTGACCGAGGCTCTAAGTGACGAGGTCCATTGTCAGTAATTCTCGTGTTGCTTCTCAGTGCCATGCTAATAAACATTCCTAATCTTTAAGAAACAAATAAAATAATATCAAAACCAATGATTGTATTGTGATAAAATATATTTTTAATTAAATCCTTAAAAGTGAATTTTGAAAAGGTACAGAATGCATCATTCAACATATTATAAAGTATTTGTTCATCTTTTTAAGGTTTTAATATAATCTTAAGCATTTCAACCCTTTCTTTGCAGGCGTGGCACAAGCGCTATTTCGTGCTTCGAGATGAGACTCAAGACCGCAGTCCCTGCCTGGAGATGTACGAGAAAGACGAGCTCTTCACGGCGTCCCTCGGCATTGCAGGGCCTAAGCTCATACTGGACCTGGGGCAGTGCGTCCACATAGGATTCACTTCGGATTCGACCCGATTCCCCTACGCACTTGTCATTGTATGCCAGGGCAGGTCCCCCCTCATCTTGGCCGCGGAGGATGAGCTTAGCGCAAGATCGTGGCTACTCGCCCTAGGACTCATCACACACAAGGGCAATGCAGGTAAGTCTATGAGGGAAAGTTTGATCAAAGAAAAAATGATGCCAACTGATAAAAATGGGCATATGCAAAATTAAAGAAGGAATGCATACACCAAGGTTCACATCACTGATAGATACTTTATGACCTATGTTTAGTCTGATTAATGTATGTAAACTCAATATTTTATGTAATATAAAATTGTACTGTAGCCCTTTTTTTCTTATAATTATAATTATATTTCTGAACAATTCATGTATCTTAAGAAATTTAATATCGTATACACTTTTCTCCATTAAAAGAGGTACGCCAGGAACAAATGCAAATTACAAAAAGATATTTATTGGACAAATATATTGTACTAAAATAACAAATGTTTGAACTTTGAAAGAAATTTTGAAGCATAGTTTCTGAGAAATTTTTTATCTAGATTGACTACCTCTGGCAACAATAAAAGCATTTATACTCCTGGGCTTTGAGTCATACAAAGTATATGCAGGTATCTACTGCCCGTGCAGCTTCAACACGATACCACAGTTCATCGATTGTAGTGACTGGCGTACGGCGAAAAACCAGTCGATTTATAACCTTTCACCAGACATTTTCTAAAGGGTTCAATTCTGGAGAAGGTGCTGACCAGGGTAGTGCCCAAAAATTCTCTGTATCAAGAAAGGTCCGCACAATAATAGCAACATCTGATTGTGCATTATCTTGCTAAAATATAGCATTTCCCAAAGCTCGAGGAAAGGGTAGATCCACGGAGCTTAATACAACAGAAATGTAACGGCCGCTATTCATAGTATACCGATGCAAATGAGAGTTGATCGAGACGCGTATCCTATGGAATCCTTTGCTATCCTTCTAGTTGATGGACCAGTATGAAGAGGTTGAATGCAGGTGTGACTACAATGATTCAAGAAACAGAACTTAGATTCATCTGAAAAAAAGACGTCTTGCTATTGCTTTACCCAAGTTCGTTGTTGACTACACCACTGAAGGTGCTGTTGTCTGTGGTGTAGCATCAAGGGTAGCCGAGTTGACACTCTATGCTGCTATAAGATTCGTTGAACTGTTTGTAAAAATACTTGTCTTGCTAACGATCCTATTTCTTCACTTAGGGCTCGTGACGTAGCTATATGATCCAATAAGACAATTTGGGGGAAATGTCTGTCTTCTCGGCTCTTACTGATAGCTGGCCATTGATATCCAACATGACATTCTGTATAAACATCGCAAATAGTTCGATTTCAAATTCTGCAAACAGTCATGGTATCTCGACGGTCGCGAGCAACGATTCTGTAATTCAATAATAAACAGTCATGTTAAGCTACAATTCGTCCTCAAAATGTTAGAAAAGAACTGATAAACATATTTCCTCGCATTGGATATCACAACAACTATCCATCGGGCAAAACCTTTCAGATCCAATTTATGTATGTGAGACCTGGTATACAATTTCTGCATTTATTGTCGATACCGGCGCCTGCGTTGCATTCATGCGTTGAAAGGCCAATCATTTGTATATGACAACATCTTCCTGTTTTGTAAATTTCCCATCTATCGCTTTCTTGGTATAGCAATATTAATGGCGTGTATTGTATATGTGAAACAGTCCGCTGTAAACTTCAAATTTTAATTATGTTCAACTGGTGGTGGTAGCCGTTCAGAGCTTGTGGCTTGAGTTATTTCCGTTCATTCGAGGGATTTAATCCTGATTCCGGTAATGACTCACCGTGAAGAGGAGCTGATGAACGTTTCATCTGTCAACTCTCCAATTCTCCTCCCCCCGAATTATCGTAATGTGGAAGTTTGGAGGATGTTTATCAGTTAAAAATGGCATCATTTGTCCGAGGATCAAACCTGCGAAGTCCAACACCTAGTCTTCATGTTGCTTCAAAGTGCGACAGTGTACATGTTAAAGAGACTGATATGTTAACCGAAATATTTGTTCGATCAGTCATTTAATATTTTTTTTGTCATTAATTAGAAAAAAAAAATCTTACAAGTGTCTAAATCCACATTAATTGTAAAATATTATGATAAGAGATATCTAATATTTTTCTAGTGCTGTACAATGGATAAAAAAATAAGAGATCGTTGTTATATACTGCAAAATAAAACAGTTTTTGTCAGCATAAGTATATTTATATTCCACCTTTTTATAATGGAAAATAAGCAATTTGGGGGAAAAAGGAGAAACTTAACTAATCAAAATTTAGATATCTTGCATTAAGCAGTTTTGAAAATTTAGAGAACATTTTAAAACTAATGTAACACCATGCAATTAATTAAAACTCTATTTACTTCTAAGAATCTTTTTGTAATAACAACTAAATAAAATAAGTATGCACATAAACAGATTTATTTTATGTTATGACTTCACTCCAGCGAGAAATAGAATATGTTTCAGTTTTTTCTTAGGACATAACGTAATTATTTATGAATTCCATGTTCTGAACAATTGCAAATATATTTTTTCTCTTGAAGATAATAGACGAACAAGTTTCCTTATCTTTCCCAATATAATGTCACAACTAGAGCAGAAATCCTCTAGAAAACTCTTTTCAGCGAATTCATACAGAGTCACTTTTCCCATTCATTGTCATCCCATATGTGGGTTGCAGAAGAAATGTAGTATTTTTAGGAATTTTATATAGAAAAGGAGTAAAAAACATTCATATTACGTGGCATTCTTTAGAATTAGACATTTAATCCATATTTTTATCCTATCCTAATAATTATATTAATATACAAAGCATGAGTAAATTCAAATATATACCAGTACTTTGTAAATGAGTGAAGTCCAAAAAATACACTGTACATATAATCTTTGTTGTGTGTGTTGTGTGTGTGTGTGTATGGACATTTTCCTAAGTTTATACTGAAAACTGAAACTATGAAAACCCATCGATCCCAAATTAGATTGAAGTTTTTGATGATTTATTGGAAATACCTATTAAAATGATATTTCATGAATGTGATGGTATGGGGTGCCATTGCCTACAATACAAGGTCACCCTTAGTATTGATCTGTGGCACCATGAAAGCCCAGCGGTAAGTCCATGACATCCTGCAACCTCATGTGTTGCTACTCATCCTACGTCTCCCAGTTGCCATTTTTCAACAAGACAATGTTCGGCCTCACATGGTAAGGGTGTCACAAGACTGTCTCCGCACTGTTACTACCCTTCCTTGGCATGCCCGATCCCCAAATTTGTCTCCAATCGAGCCTATCTGGGATCATTTGGGACTGCGAGTTGGGCATCCCACGAGTTTGAACGAGCTAATGGCAAGATTACAGCAAATATGTAATGAAATGTCTCAAGACATCATACAGAACTTGTATGCCTCAATGCCCGATCGTATCACATGGTTCATTTGCGCTACAGGGGCTCAACAGGGTATTGAATCCTCCGTTCTTTTGCTATTTTCTCTGAAATAAATGATCCTTTTTCTTTGATTTCTAATCATTTACTTATATCAAAGTAATCATTACGTTTCTAAGATTTCGTTCCATTTTGACGATTCCTTCTTGGTGCGTTAATTTTTTTGTCCATGAGAGTATATATATATATATATATATATATATATATATATATATATATATAATTAGTTTAGAGTTCATATATTTTTTCATCACAAGCATTTTTCGTTCATTTTGACATAGTTTATAAGAAATTACGATGGAAATTTATATAAAAAATAAAATTCGCAATATTATCTATGAATCACTTTAGAACTTGTTACAATTACAAATACAATTTTATTCACAGATCACTATCATTGTGAGATGGGAGATGAGAAATGAAAGAGTTCGAGATGGAGCAAACTTACAGCTGCAACATTAAGAAATCAGTTATTTTTATATAATAAAGAAAAAAATGAAATTAATAAAAACAATATAATTAGAAGAGCAAAATATAATTAATCTACGAATTTCAGCCTAAGAAAAATATGTATTAAGTATTTTCATTATTGTAAGGAGTAATATTTTTCTTGTAAATTAACATATAGACACATTGTAATTTTATGTACTTAATTACTACAGGAAAAATACTTGTACTTAAATTTTGAAACCATTTTATAGATGATTTGTTAACATAAAAGCGTAATTTCCTGAAAGAATGACATTTTATTTTATAACATTAGAGTAAAAAGAATTACTAATTAGTTTCTTGGTGGTTCCATACTTTTTTATATGGTTTCCTAATGGTCCCACAAAGACAATGTTGAGAAAAGAGTCACAAACTTTTACATTTATTGAAGCAGGGCCTTTTTTAATTAGAGAGAAAAAGTATTCTAGGAAAAGAAAGAAAAAAACACTTATTGTTCTCTTTTATAGTGTGCGAAGTAACGACGAGGCAGAAAAGTTGGATAAACACCCTTCCTTTAATAAAATCTACTTTAAACTTTTTGCCTTCTTTTTTTACTTTTTCTTCAATAAAGTTCAGAAACTTATGTTTTTTTTTCCTTGAAATAATCTTAAGCATTAGAGTTTCTTTTTAATCTAAGTATTTGAAATGACTCTCCTGAATTGTTTATTTGAGCTGATATAAAAGGAATTTAAAAGGAATTTCTTTTAATATTGCAATGACAAAAAATATCTCTAACTCAAAATATGTTTTTGCACATATATATAGTAATTCTAACAAAGTGAAAATGTTAATATCCTAACAAATACTATGAGTCTTAATTTTATTTGATTAGAAAATTTTTATGTCGGAGCTATTATTTATGGAACTATGTAAGTCTTTCTTGTTTCGGCTAAATAAAATTGCAATCTTATCAGCTGCTTTGAAAAGTAAAATAATGATCTTTTTTCTTTTGACATTTATCAAATAATTTCAAAAGTTTATTTGTTTATTCATTTGTTTCAAAAGTGGTTGTTCACGAAATTGAAGACAAAGAAAAAAATAATTTTCTGTTTATGTAATAAGCACATATTCACGTACGTAACACCTGTATGAATGCAAACCTATAATAATTTCACACTTCCCCCGCGATATAGTAAATCAGCAAATCACCATGTTCACAGATATTCCATGTTTTCTTCAAAACTGAATAAACACAATGTATATCAAAAATTAATATTAAAATCTAAAGAAGGGTATTATAAAAAAAACCCAAAGATTCCAATAAATTAAAACTCTTGTAGTGTCCTTATTTTTAGAGCAATATCATTTTCTGAAACATATTAAAATATTAGTGCACGTAGTTGATTGATTAAGTACTTTAATGGCGCACTTGAGAGCATTTGGCGATGAACTTCACTATTTTGATCCTTGGTCACGTGAAGAGACTGATAACTAAGCTGGAAACACACTCTATAAACTTCCGCATCATCCCAACATGTGGACATTGAGTTTTGATAGATTTTACGTGTATCCACCCCAATACACGCCTATTCTTTAGTAGCATGAGAACTCCAACCCGCGATTTGTGGAAATATAGCAGCAAATAACATAGCTGTTGCAGTTATTATATATTTTACTTTCATGACAAGACTCGAGAAGTTCAAATCTATAGCCTTTCTCCCTCTTTGATAAATGAATATTTTATTTGTTTCTCAAGGCCTCCACAAAAAGGATAAAAACCATTCACAAAACAATATTAGTTTTTTAAACCATACAATTTACAATACAAAACATAAATTCATGACGATTCTATTAAACAGTGTAAATACTTTAAGAAATACAATATTGCAAATGATTGGCTGTACTCGAATTCAAGGCATGTGCTAGAGATCTAGTTCCACAAGATATATATATATATATATATATATATATATATATATATATATATATAATTAATTAACTAAATGAAACAAACTCAAAACAATGAGAAAACTAAAATGAAATGTTATTTTATTTAAATTTATTCAAAACCAAATAATTTTATTACATACATGATCCCCACGACTCTTTATTAATAATTGGACACAATTCGGCACCGACTCCACTAATTTTTTACAGTCATTTATTATATTTGTGTCTTTGTACTACACATGAATTTGCGTCATTATTAGCTTCTCCATAGTTGTACAGTCTATACAAAATAGGTAAATTCTGCTTATAGGCCAGATATTCTCTATTGGGTTGATATCGGTAGAGTTTCTCTATCATTATAATGTCTCAATTTTGTTCTCTGATATGGAATTCTTGACCTTTTTGGACGTATGGCATGAGGCTAAATCCAGTTAAAAAAATCCCCGTTGCATCATGAAATCATTTCTTCTACTCTGGAATAATCTTTTTATCCAGATTAGTTATATATTGCTGAAAATGCATGAGACCGTCTACAGGCTGCAAGAAACCAACCGCCATTGTGACCGAAACAATCCCAAAACATCTTTTGAGGATGTTTAACAAATTGATTAATGTGGCAATTCCAAATTCTTTTGCCTTGTTTTCTCCGCAGGTGTTGAATTCGCTGAGCTTGGATGAAAAAATGGCTTCGTCGCTAAATAGTACTTTTCTTTAATTTTCGACTATCTAATTCCTATATTTTAACGTCCACAAAGTAGCATATTTTCTTCATTGCTTGGTCAGAAACTTTTTTTTTTCAGAGATCGATAGCCTGGCCGGCCGAAGAAGACGCCTCCTAACAGTAGACAAGCTAATATTTACTCCATGCTTTTTTCAATTTCTATTGAGTTCAGCACTAGTCTTTCGAGAGATTTTTTCAATGTGGAAGTAGAAAAGTGTCATCTTTTGGTATTGTTTTTTTTTTTCTGCTACATTTTCCGCTCCTCTCTAGAGATATGGATCCTGTTTCTTTATTTTCTTTTATGATCACAATTAGACTCTGTCTTCTTATTTAAATATTGACTAAAAAAACTGTTGTAATACTAACAACACCTATCTTCGAAATCTCTGTAAGTATTTGGCGTATATTTGGAGAAAGGTACTATCTTTGTATGCTTCCGCGGTGTCACATCCATCTCCGACGCCAGTGAACTCTCTGCTTATGTGATCATAGCTGGAACTTTCATCTACGTTAAGTTTCAATTAATTTGCACAAGGATTACATGACATGACATGACATGTGTCTCTGACTTAAATTATCAATCATAAAATATTTTCGAGAAGAGACCGGATAAAAAGCTACCAACTTTACGCTTGATAAAAATGCACCAAATTTATCTTTTCATTCTACATGCTCGCGTTTTTTCTCCGTTTTTGTTTATTGACTTGATTGATGAAAAGAGGATGAAATACTATTCATAAATTAATCACTGCAATGAAATTGTTATCTATGTGGAACAACTTGTCCTTCCTCGTATTATAGAAGAAGAAAATATTTTGGCACAAGATTAAGACTTAAGACTTTTTTCGGAATTGTATGGTCAGATAAAGAGCAATCATAATCTTGAATGCTTTTAAAGAGTATATAGACCCTTAAACTTTCGATATTTTTTGGAAAAGAAAAATACCTTAGAGCCCCGTCTTTTCTGAGCATGTTGCTGCAAACTTGTAACGAAACTCCCAAATCATCCAGATTTATCGAGGAAAAATTAAATATTCTTTAAATCTTTTTTTTGTTACTTTTCAACTTGAAATTACAAAGAGAAAAAACAAAATATTTTGCGTGTGAGATTTCTCAGAAACTATTTTTCTTAAGTGTTCCTTTTAACTCAACATTTTCTACTAAATAATAATAATTTTGTAAATTTTGATAAATGTTATACTTCACAATATTATACGCAGTAAAATGTTAATTTTCGTAATTGAAAAAAATGTCCAATTTATATTTCTTTATAAAGACTGATAACTTTTCTTAAATTTATACACAAATATAAGAAATGATGTACGTATATATGAATATTACATGGTAAGCGTTTTAAATTTTTGCATAGTTTCTGTGTTAAGTTAAATTGTTTGACAAATGGTATATTTTTGAATACTCAGGTATTTGTTAAAAGTCATGAGACTCTTTAAGGCTTCATTTTAGAATTTCATAATATTTTCAACCCCATTAATTTTAAAATTCGATCCCTCTTAAGCCCTTCTGATATTCTTTCAAGCATTTTTGTGTGCTTCCTGAGGTGTGATCCCTTCTTTTTTCTCTTCTGCGTTTCATTGTCTAACGACCAAGCATTTGATTTTTAAAAATTAAACATTTCCAAATAATATCAAAGTTTATATTGAATGCAATTGAGAGAAAAGAGTCGTAACTTACATTCTTAACCTGTACTTCTATTATTCAGACAAAGTGTAATTTCTAAAGATATGAATCTCATTTTTTCAAACTTAATTACTTCTAAACTAGTTAATCTGATTTTCTAATTACCGTCAGTGCACTTACTTATAACTGTTCATTTTCGAAGCGTATTATTCTTTCCATTAGCAATCAATCTCCTTTTATTAGCTATCGAAAGAGTGCTAAATTGTGCGATTATCTTGAAAAACCGAAATCTTTACTCTATTTACATAAAAAAAATGAAACGAGATATATTTTCAACCGAAAATAGATAGATACGGATTACTGTATCATATCCCCTGTCTTATAGTTGTTTAGACTTAAAAAGTAGGCTTAGCTCTGAATATGAGGAAAATCGGATTTAGAAACTTTTATTTCGTAAGACCACACAATATCATCCTTTTAAGCACTTAAATTCGGACATATATTTTTGAAACATTTCACTCTCACTAACTTTGTTTCAGCATAGAATGGTTCCAAACAAAAATTGTTGAAGAGCAACATTCTAGTGTTCAGCTATATATTCTGCCTCAGAAAGCCTTTTTTCTACTTTTCAGATTGTTTAACAAACTGTATTGGATATGTTATAATTTTTTTTTTCGTTTTTTGGTGGTGTTTTGTAGGACACTGTCAGCGCACTTCCTTCAACCCCCCTCCATCTCTCTTGCTAGAAGGGTCCGGGGGTCGTCGATGGAACAAGAATGTTTACAGGGAGACGTGCTCCCTTCCCCAGGAATCGTCTGCTCCCCTTTCCGTGGAAAGCACTGCTGCCACCTTGCTCCCTGAGGAATACAACGACAACGATATGGACTGTAAGTATTTTGCTGCATTTCCCACAAACTGAAGTATATATCTAAGGAATAAACTTCTTTAAAAATGAATTTGTTTCAAGTAGTGGACTTTACGGTACATGTAAGGTAACTTAAGAGTTTCGTAGCAATACTGAAACCAAGATTATCAAAGAAATACGCATTATTTTTTTTTAATCAGCCATCAAAATTTCGATGCATTTGTTTAAAAGTGTTTTTAATTATGAAATAAATATGTCTCCTCCATCCAAATCCATAAGCACTGAATTAACACGTTCACTCCAGCGTTACAATTCATATTCCTCTTCTATAAGCAGCTACTCTTAGAGTGTCTTATCTTTATGGAGTGCCGACGAGCTAAAAGGGAAAATGAAATTTTACCGCAACTATAACCATTATTGATCATTGTTTTTTATAGCTATTGATGCCATGTGGTTCGGTATGTAATGTATACCCGGTATAAAACACTGGTTACTATAGCGAACATTTTGTATATAATTTTAATTTCAGTTATTTTGTTTAAACTATTTACTTTTTATATAAGTTATGTTTATAGTGTTGAGTTTAAATAAGATAAACTGCCCCATTTCAATTAATATAAGTTAAATTTCCATTATTTTAATTTTCAAATTTATGGAAATTTCTTGTAGTTACTAAGACAACTGAATTTTCGGTGCTTAGCACCAACTTATGAAACACTCAATTGCGAGCCGCTGGTGGCAAGCACTGTATTGAACACTTTAATTTATTAAGAAATAATAACAGCGTATCTCAGGTACATCGCATTTTATGCTTTGACTTCTTTGTTTGTTGTACAGCTGGTAATAGTAATAGTAATATTTATCTAATACGACGAATAAAATTTCTTACTTGAATATAACTAATTATAAACAAACGTATTTAAAAATAATAACCGCAATATTACTTGCTGAACAAAATCATACAAGATAAAATAATTAAGATTCATTTGTTTGATAAGTTTTGCAAAAGGTTACGGTGCTAACTTTTCTTAAAATAATTATTAAACTGTTCGATCAAATGCTATAATTAACGCAAACCATGGATTATTGAATTGGATATGAATATTCGTTTCAAATATTAAAGTTAAAATAATTAAAGCTGAATAAATTCTGAGCTAAGGTAATTATTGACGCCAACAAATGAAAACAAATCAATTTCATTTCTCTATTTTGAAAAAAAGGTCTGGTGACCAATTTATACACCCCCTAAAACTAGTTCTTTGGTGAATGAAAAGAAATTAAAGACACTTTCACCAGAATTGTACATTTAGCAAAAATGATTGCACGCCTCACTTTCTTTCCTAAAAACCTCCCGAGGTACCTTTTTCATTGTTGAATACTCACTAGACTATCTCTCACAGAGAAAATCGTATCTGCTACCTAAGGCTAAAATTAAATTACAGGTCTCTAAAAATACTTAATATAATTTTTAGTCAGACATGAACTTTACTCATCATATTTAAATCGATTGAAAATAAAAGCACTTTGTACTATCCTCGCGATGTTGTTGAGGATTTAACACAACATACACCTTTGAATTTTCTAATACAATGGACTTTCATCTTACCAATTCAGTATTAACATCAGGGTATAGTGAACTCAAGTGGTAATTAATAATATAGAATAATTACATAAAAAGACTTACAGGTTTCTTTAAAATGTTTCAGTTAATATCTGATAAAATTCGGTGATTACCACGTGATGGTTTTCATCCTACTAATTAAAAAGAATCTTCCAAGTGGGCCATGGGTATAATAATTATAGTCTATGGTCCTCTGTTTCATAAAAACATGTTTCGAAACAAAAATTTCGTAAGTATTCTGAAGTGTTTACTTGCGATATTTAATTTCAAAACAAAATCGATCTTCTTCGTAGGACATGAAAAATATTTTTTTCACTTTAAAGTGAGTTTGTTTCTCCTATATTTGGTATTTGGTAAGTGCTATGAGATGCAATAAATAAAAAAAATGTCACCACAACGGACCCCTGAATGTCAACGAAATTCGGATGTTAAACTGAATACTAAATTGCAATGGGTTCTATATATGCTTGAAAAAAAATACATGTCATACATTGGTAAATGACTGCAAGTGTTGAAGCATCTGATTTCGCCCAAATTATGGTTCCTTCTCACCCGAAAGAGTACGTGGGAAAAAAAACACGAGATGAGAAAATACGAAAATAGTCACACGGATAAGAAAATAAGAGATGACATCTTTGGTCGGAAGCACAACGTAATTCGTAGAGGGAAATGGCTGTATTTTTCTGGAAATTTTTGCACGTACTTAGCTCTTAAGGTTGATAAAATCTATTGCAAATACGCTCTCTTAAAAGTTGTATAATATGTACTAATAAGAGAAATTAAATCTAATTTTTTTCTCAAAGACGTGTGTTTAAATTACAGATGAATTCTATTGAAATAACTATTTCAGAACAGCATAATTTTTTCTGGAGTAAAAGGAAAAATGTATTAAGAATACAACACTTCTCGGAAGGTTTTTAGTCTTAAATTTTTTTTAAGCGAATATAATAAGTTTTTTTGGGGAGGGATGCGTCTGAAGTATGAGGAATTAAGAAAGGGAAATGAAAGATGGAAAATGTACATATAAATTAACAGTCCATAATCATTACTATATTTTGTTTCTCATATATTTTATATTAAAGTTCACATCTTTTCTTCACACACCCTTAGAGAGATTAGAATATTTACAATTTTCATTTTCTTGTAGCCTATTTCAGGAAATATTCATACCTTGCGGCAGCCAATGAGGAAAGCGATGCAATTATCTATAAATGTTGAATGAATATAATTAATTTATGTCTAATAAGGAATAATTCCTTATTGAATATCATTAAATCGAATGACTCCATGGACTTATCACTGCCACCAGTATTGCATGCATCATTAAAATGATGATGCAACATCAGCATATTTTGATCCTAAAATCCAGTCTCTCAAACCATTGAGCTATAATCACCTACTTTATCAATCTACCTCTGCGCGGATACTTCGAATACATTATCGATGTATGCAATGGTAATCAGAAAATGCTAAAACTTTTTCTTTATTGGTTATTTTGATCCAGAAAGGTCTGCTCTTGTTAAAGAAATGCAAGATTATCTTAGAAAAAAATGAGGTGCACTGTTATGCTGAAGGGATTTTATTTTGATTTTTTATTACTTTTTGCAGTAGTATGGTGCAGTTCTACTGTACTCAGGGTCAAAATTATCATTAGATGGGGGGGATTCACGCTTAATATCTCCAGGTATATTGTTGTTGTAGGAGTAATTTCGAAATATACTAACTATTTAGCTATATAAAAATGTATTTCTTTTATAAAAATTCGAAGAATATAATTAGTTACAGTCCGTGAATTTAAAAGAAGTATAATTGTTTTATGAAACAGGAGTATGAAAATATATCTAAATACCATTCATATTGTGCAAATATTGCAGATGTATACTACGATAGAGTTCCCTTGCCTATTTGTAAATGATTCTTTTTTATCCAAAACTACTGGATGCAAATTAATCGCTCAATGTGAAGCTGTTGTGAATTCCAAAATAATAATAAAAAAAAAAGATTGTTTTTATATATTATTAATTCAATTCGCTATACTTTAATAAAATTAATATTAATTACCTCGAAAAAACATCTCAACCTAATCAGTGTTACCGCATTTACTTCTTTGTTACGAATCTTGCAGCTCTATGCAAAATATTTAAGACTATAGAATTTTTCTCCAGAAATATAGATAAGAACATGAGTAGGAGAATACACATACTTCATTAAATAGGTGAATATAAAATTGATGCACCGTACGAATAAATCACTATTACCGAGACAAAAAACAAAAAGTAAATTGAAGTAATTCCTGTTTCACTATTTTAGCCATCTACTGATTCGAATAATCCATCATGTATATTTTTCCTGAGTCTTTTCTCATGCGAAGCTACATAAATGGCAATTTTCCTATTGATTTCGGTAATACTAACGCTTAGCCATCTATTTATCATGAGAAACGCATGAATTACAGTCATTCATTACTCTACAATGGAAGACAGATAGCAGTTCATTTATCAGTCAGTAGTCTCTCTTGGAATAGAACTTATGATAGTGTGATGAATTATCCATAAGCATATTGCTTCAATTAGTTTTCGTTATAACTTTTATCTGAAGTCTGTCATTGATAATGAATTCAGTTTTCAAGAATTGAAAAATTGTACAGCTGCAATAGATCATATTGTAACAAAAGTCAAAAAATTAAGACTAAATCACCTTGCTTCTGTAGTCTTAACTTGCTTTAATTATGAGCTTGATTATTAAAATTAGTTTACTTTATTTAATGTTACAAAATAGAATAATAATCCTTGAAGAGTTTAAGCATTTGTTTATATACTCTTACAGAATCCAACAGTTTGTTACATAAATGAAGATACGTATACCGATACTAGATCACACCGTTTATAATAATATACATGATAATAGAAATTCATTTAAATTTCCAGTAATTAAAATGCCATTTTGGAACAGCGCTATTCACATTTCTCTCTCTCTCTCTAGCCATATACAGGAATGTTATTTTAACCTTTTCCCTTCGAAATAATTCCCTAACTAAGCATAAATACGAGACATTAAATAATATTAAGGAATTCATGGAAATTGTTTGGAGTGTGATTATATTTTAGATTTAAAATACATTTATATATCCTCATAAATTGTATAATGGTCAATTTCTTTTTAAAAAAGTACATATTTCTCTCGGTTTATAGGATGGTCCAATTTTTCAAAAAGGCATATTTCTCATAATTTATTTGTTGGTCCAATTTTTTAAGAAAATATTGATCACAATTTGTATTTTGGTCCACTACGATAAGTTATTTTATATTTCTTTCGAAAAGTGTTTGACAGATTTTGGAACACATTCAAATGTGATTTTTGGATTTTAAAAATTTGACATCTAATGTTTATAATTTTTTTTGATATTTTAATAATTTTCTTACAGCGGTCTTTATTCTATGAAAAGGTTTTAAATAATTTTGGATATTCTCATCTTGATAATTGAAATATTTTCTGAAGTCTTTTATATTTGTGAGATTTTGGACAAAAATAGGTATCTTAAACAAAAGAAATGTTAACTTTATGGAGTTTTTTGGAATTTTAAAAATCTGTTGATTTAAATAAAAACATCAGTCATATTTGGGGGGAAATAGTCATAATCGGGAAAAAGTCATAATTGGTGGATACACAGTCAAATAAAAGAAGTATAATGGAATATTTTATGTTACACATCATCTTTTTATAAATTCTGCACAAGTTGTAATCCGATGATGATTTATATTTTTTTGCATTACTTTCTAAGGGTCATAGGTGGTGTATGCAATACGTAAAGGTAAATCTCTCCATCCTTATGAATTGGATGAAAATCTTTTTCCCGCTTTCCTTTTATACGATTTACTAGATTACAATGTACACAATTAGCTATTATTCTTTCAATTTTTTGTTTCAATTTAGAAATAAAGTAATGATCTACAAAATATTGTTCTGTATATTTAACTGCAATATGTTTCTTTTCATGAGCATTTTTAATTATTTGGTTAATACTTTCAGGTATAACTATTAATTCTTTACCGTCAACAGACTTATAGAGAATTTCGTTACGATCAAAGTAGTCTTCATAATTGAAAATTTTTTAAAAAAAAAGTCTAAAATTGTTTTTATCTGACTATCCTCGTTCTGAGTTAATTTAAGTTTAGGTAAAACATTTTCCATAGAAATACAAAACATAAACATGAGACATTCTTGAACCAGACCGGTGTTCTATTACGTAAAATTATTTCAGTAATAACTGTCATCGAGCTCCTCGAGTACACAAATCTATTTTGTTCGTTATTTTTTGAAACTCTAAACGGTCTGTAATAATTTTAAATTGTATTTCTAGCAAGTATACACGAAAATGTTTAATGGCTTCTATAACATCAAGGACCTCAAGTTCATAACTGGAGTACTTCTTTTTATCGTCTGTGGTCTTCCTACTTATAAAATATATTTGATGAAAACTAACATACCGTTTGGAGATCTGTGCAACAAAATTGTACCATCCCATCCAGGCTAGCATCCGTATGTAGTTTTGTTTCATAATTTGGGTTATATGTTCCTAAAACAGGTTTCTGAGAGAGCATCATTTTAAATATATTTAAAAAATTTCTCTTCCTCATTGAATCTAAATTTGCAGTCTTTTTTCAAAAGATCACTAAGAGGTTTATCAAAAAGAGAATATTTAGGAATAAATTTTCTAAAATATCCCCGGTTAATCTTAAAAATCTTTGAATATTTTTTCAAATTAGAAGGTTCAGGAAAATTTAGAACAGCTTTAGTTTCTAAAGTGGATGGATAAATGCAACCCTTTTCTATCACATGTCCCAGAAATTAAATCAATTCCTTCAAAAAGTGAGATTTCTTAAAATTAATTTCTAAACCATATTCACAAGCAAGATTGAAATCTAATTTTAGTCTTTCCATCCATTCCTCTTCATTTGCAGATAACATTATTGCATTATCCATATAGGATAAAACAATGTCATCTTTGATTATAGGTCGAAAAATGGTATTTATGAATCTTTGAAAAATGATGGAGAGTTACAGAGTCCAAAGGGTACTTTTAAAAATTGATATTATCCTTCATCAGTGACAAATGACGTATATTTTCTACTCTGTTCACTTACGTTAACAAAAAAAAAAAACATTTTTTTTAAATCTTTAGTACTAAATACTCGCGATTCTTGTAATATATCTAAGACATTTTCAATCAATGGTAATGGAAATCTGTCTTTAACTACAACTTTATTTAGTTTTTTATAATCTAAACATGTTCGTGGAGTTATATCTTTTTTCCTAACAACAACGACTGGATTGGAATACTCAGAAGAACAAGGTTCTACAATACCTTGTTCTAACCATTCAGTTGCATCAATAATTTTAATTTCCGAAAAGGGGAAACGTCGAGGTCGATGATATATTGGTTCCTTATTTTTAGTTAAAATAATTAATTCTATATTAGTTCTTTTAATCTTCTTCGGTTGGTAATTTAATATAGATTGACGCATTTCATCTTTGATAGATTTTGAAATATACCTTATATTTTCTTCACTTTCATCAAAATTAAGGTTAAGTAGTAAAACTGATAAAATATTGTTCTCTTCACACGGCGATTTATTTTGTATCGTAAATCCATTTTCATTTTTTATAACTTCAACTTCCAAAATTAAATCAAGTCCCGTGATAGTATTTTGCGATATAGCATACTTTTTCAACAACACATATGTCAGTAGTACACTTGAAGTTATATATTTGTATCTCTCCTTTAAATATACAGGACTTTATTTTATATTATCCTGATCCCAATACATAATTTTTGAAATTAAACCAGCTTGACTTCCAGCATTTATCAATGATTTAAATTACCAAAATGACCCATTTTGAACAGATTTGTTTGATTAGTAATATTGAGAGATGTTACTCTATCATTGGTTTTGGTTTCCTTATTTAATTTCGAACATTCAGACGCCTTATGTACAAAGTTTTGATACCTGAAACATTTTAAACCTTTATTCTTATAATTAAAACAAAATTTAGTATACTGATCATAATAACTTAATTATTTTATGATTCACAACATTATCAGGTTTTTGTTTTATTTTATTAAAATTATATATACTGCTCTCACTTAGAAAATCATTTTTGATAACCTCGTAAACTTTCAGTTTTTCTCTAAATTCGCGTAAGTCTTTGCAACCGTACAAAACTAATTTATTCTCATTTCTATTGTTAATTCCTCTTATAATATGTTGCATTGATGCTACATCTTCACACAATTAGCACAATTAATATTGACGCTTCACATTAACAATTATTTCACAATAACATAAAAAAACATTTAAACAATCATCTTCAGCGTCTAAAATCACTATTCATCTTTATGGATACGAGACATCAACAAGGCGTCTTCCTTCCGTTGTTTGTAATACTCCAATCGTCTCTCCTTCGAGAGCGTGCTCCCTTCATCAATAGAGGCAACGACCTCTAAGATACGGTGTTTCTTGTAAAAAGCTACAAATATATATATATGATATTATCCAATAAATTTCTTAAATACTTAACACATCGATCAATAACTCCCGAGACTAACCCAGAGATGGCGCTCGTAGTAAACCAGTAACCAGGTCTTTCTAGAGTACTAACTTTTGCTTGAAACGTGTCAAAATTTTAAGTCGATCGGACCAGGAAAAAGGTTTTTTCCAAGTGGGTGCCGCGATTGCTTTCGATGGAACAAAAACAGCAACGAGTTGATGATTCAGAAAGCTGTTTATCGCTATTTACTCGCAACAAAAAAGATTTCTTGCGAGAAAAAAAAAAGAAAAAGGAAAAAAAAAAATTGGGGGAATTGGAAAAGCGTTGGAACGATTGTATCACCCTAAGAGGTGATTAACAAAAGGTGTTATGTTGATGAATAAAAAAAAATTTTGCAAAAAAAATGTTGTTTTCAATTTTAGACTCGAGAGTTATTGATCGATGTGTTATATATATCACAAATATATTAAACATCTTTGCGAATCGTGATCCAATTTCAAATCCAACACACAACAATAGATCCACAAAGTCGGCTTGTTAGTGGTCTAGCCGTGAAGAATTTATTTATTTATTTACATTTACACAGCTTACATTTTTACTCACTCTCTGGACCGTTATACTCTTTTACCATACAACTTATTACCAACCAATTGTTTGCATCCTCTTACATTTTATTACCAATCAAACAATGATTTAAATCCTTTTTCAATTTATATGGTGATGATGTGTTATATTTTTTTCATTTTGAGTATGTGATATACATCTTGAAGCTTAAAGAAAATTCCGTCTTACTACTCACATATTTGAATCTTCATTTCTTTGAATATTGTAAGTAATTTTTATATTTTGATTTGTTGATAATTTTTAGAATTATAGATTTTATTTTTGTGGATTTTTTCGCTGAATTTATTTCCATCTTTTAATCATGAACTGTTTTGTAATTTGGATTTCCTAATTCAGCCTACCAAGTCGCAAAGGGGGAAGGTTGGTACCATTAAACTAGTTTAACCCTGCTTATTCGGTCCTCAGCTCGATATTGCTTTTTGACTTGCTGGGTTCCATATTTTCATTTATTTTTCTTTCATTTTTACATTTCTTTCTGGATTTTTGTCTTTTTAAATATTTTAAATTATTCTTTCATAAATTTTCAGTATATATATACACATATACACAATTGTTTTTGACCAGTCTTCGTAATATCTACTAGGTGGAAAAATAATTATATCATAGATAACACTAGTTTAATATAACATATGCTCACAATTGTGAGAAACTCATCTAAGAAATTGTGAAAAACTATTTTTGAGATGATAAGAAAATTATTTTTTTAAAAATTTGTGAAAATACAAATAATATTCAAATGCTTAATTGTTTGGAAAGAAAATTAGAATTTTAAATTGTTTTTTTTTTTTTTTTTTTCAAAACTGAAGTTTTTTTGTGCAAGGCATATTTTATGCGTATTCAAATAGAATGTATAAAACATTTTCTTATTAATAAGTAATTTTGAAAAAAAAGTTGCAGAAATTGTTCTGTAACCTTTTAAGTATATATATATATTACATTTTCTGGTAGCTTAATTAATTAATGAGATGCTGTGGCAGAAATTAATTTGGATGGAAAATTTTCTGAAGAGAAATAGTTACAATGATAAGTATTTTTTTTTCAACTCCAAAAAAACTAAGAGCTAATAGCCTTAATTCAACTAAAACATAATAATTTCCAAATGTTTCTTCCGCATTATTATGTGAATTAAGCTATAGTTATATATGAGATGTTATATAGAATGATTATATAATTAATTTTTATGATATTATTTGTTTAATCTGCTAATTCAGTATTCTCAAAGAAGTGATTAACATAAATTGTAAGTATATTCTTAAAGAACGCACTCATTAAATGTTATTTCTACTTGAGATTACAATTTTTGAAATATTTTGATTAGTATATTACTTAAATCCTAATCTATGATTTTCTTTCATTATGTGATAGAATATGGGATTAGTATATACTTATTAATCTTAGAGGTTCCTAGTTTTAGATATACAGGGCTATTCAAAATGACTCACCCAATTTCAAAGTTCCATATTTGCAGAAGTAGACTACACATGATAGTATGTAATACATGAATACATAGAAAAACTGTGGACGATTTATTTTGTAAAAAAATACAGATGGCTCTCGTGTATTCTTCAAGAAGCTATTGCACGAAAACTGTTTTAGAAGCTCGATTTTACTCAGCTGGCCATCTAAGTCACTTGACATGGCTCTATGCACTTTTGGGGGATTGTAAAATGTAAAAACGTATGCACGCCACCATCACCAACAAAAATTTATGTGAACGTAAACATCTCATTTTTGCTGCTGAAAATCAATTTCCACTGATATTTTACAACGTTTTCGGCAGGAAATTATAAATCAAATATACATTAAGCGTATCGCTAAATAAAGTTCTATCGAACAATTATAAAGAAAACTATACAGCATTTCATAGTATTCATATAATACTTATCATTCTCGGTCAATTAATTATAAAAATAAGGAATTTTCAAATTGGATGAATCATTTCGAATAACGCTGCATTTTGTATCATTTAATACATTTAGTATTATTAGTCTTATTCTGTACATAAACGATTGTGAGCTAAATTTAATAAAGTTATTTGATTTCCACACAAAAGATGATTGGTAATTTTCCTTAATCTTGACCGATTTGACCGTATTTTCTTGTACTTTTTCTTTTACACACAAGAAATGAAAATTTAATTTATTTAAGCTTATAAATGATATTACAGAATTATACAATGAAATCAAAATTGAGTATTGTAATAGTAATGTGCGTATGATAAGAAGATAAATATTATCTATTGGCATGGGATTCCTTTTTTTTTAAATAAAAACACCATTTATCAAATAAACGGTCAATGAGCAGGTTATATACATCTTTTTGTAAAAAAGATCATTTGTGTTCAAAAGATTTCAAGTGAAATTTGTACAAATACATTTTCACCGATTTCGTAGCTGATTGTATATGTCTTCTTAATTACACTGATTTATTAATAAGAGTTATACTTGAGAAAAGGAATTTTTTTTTCATTATGAAGGAAGTTTTATTTATACACGTACCTGAAATTGAATACAATTTTTAATAGTTATTCTCAAAACAATTTATTGATTAAAGCAACATATATTCACCGATATTACATCAAGTTTTTTATGATGTAAAAATTTCATTTTTGTGAATTCTCAAATAGATTAAATGCGATAATCAAGTATGAATAATTCATTTTTTGCTTAGTGGAAAACCTAATTTTCTTCACAAATTATCAAATTTACATAAAATGTTTCCCCAGACTAATAAAATTTATTTTTGTTATAATTTAGAAGTGAAATGCTTCAGAGTTTTTTTATCTAATTTTTATTGCAGAATATATATATATATATATATATATATATATATATAGTCTGGAGAACAAAGAATAAACTCCTCCAGGCACAATGTCTTATTTTTGAAGGTTTCACTATTAATAAAATCATGCGATTTAGCGATTAAAGTAAAAATTGTTTTTCATTTTGTGAATGCAAATGAATCACTTCTTAGATTTATTGCATCACTTATGTAATAACAGAAAAAAAATGTTCATCAATCTCTGTAATGTTGCTCGTAAAAATTTTAGAATTTTTTTTTTTTGAAATCTTATGGAATCAGATATGTACTTGAATAACATTGCTTTTATGAAATTTGTTCTACATAATATTATGATTATTATGAGTGTTGTTTGACAGGAAATGGGGCAATTACAAGAAATGTAGTGAAATATCACTACATGTTTTATTCAAACTGAGCAACACAAAAAGAATTAGTTACACAATTCTAAAGTGACACTCCAGTAACATCGTAAAACTTTATATTACGCAACTCGTGTATACACTTATAACAATTACAATTCAGTCTGTATGTGTTTTCGTATTGCTTTCGTCAGTAAGTGTATATTTGGCGTCACTCCTAGTTGTTAGCTCTTTTATTTGGCGAATAAACTCCTTAACGCACGCTTGCTACGGGGGTAGCATTATTCGGTGGCATGCGTTTTCCCCGTAGCGAAATATCATGTCTCATTATTTGAGGAATATCTCAGGACATTGACTCAACTATCGTGAAGATTTGTTTTCTATTTTATTGTTCAGAAACAATTATAAAGGTCAGATCCTTTTAAAGTGCACTGCAGGCCGTCCCTCGTGAATGGGTGACACACAATGTATTCCACACCAACAAACCGATTGAAGAGCGTGCGTAGAAGCAGGCGTCATGTGAAATAGCAAAGGCCAGTTTGTCTGCAGTGAGTCTATTATATCTGACAAAGAAGTGTGGAACCAGACAGACTGGTTGCTCGGTGTCTTTGAATCGCTAATAATTTAGCACCAGCATTGTGTTGTAATCGCAGGACAGTTTTTTTTAATTATATCTCGTACCAATGCATTTATATCAATAAAAATATAATTTCTCTTAATTTATTGTAGAATGTTTATGATTTCTGTAATGGGGTTCGAAAGATTATTCTCTTCCTATTCTTATTAAAAAATTATTTAAAGATTATTTTCTTCCATTTTTATTTAAAGATTATTCTCTTCCATTTTTATTTAAAG
>BMAW01112639.1:298157-312606 GCA_019974015.1 Nephila pilipes
TAAAACAGTATAACATTTTTATTGATAAAACAGTATAACATTTTTATAACATTATAACATTTATATTGATATAACGTTCTTACATTTATAACATTTTAACATTCATAATGAAATGGCAGTTTTTTCTCCATCAAGTTAAAATATTCTATTGAAACAATATTAATTTGCATAACCTAGCTTTTAAAATGTAGATTATAAATTTGAAGTCTTTTTATGTATAATTATTTCCGACTGATAATAAAGATTTCTAACATTAGTTTTATTTCCGATTTCGGCAATGTGAAATTATTTTGATTTTCGATCTAGTATTTACGGCAAGTATATTTTAGTAATATAACTGATAATTCATTCAGTTTAGTCAGATAACCATTTGCTGAAATTAATCATTCAATTGAAACAAAAATCATGTATGGAATAAATTTATAATAATTTTTTTCGATTTGTCTCAAAATATATACATAAAATATAAAAACAATACAAACACCAGGTGAAAAAGATATGGAGAAAAAGTTCCATCTTAAATTTATTGTGTGACGCAGACGTCAATGTTTTCTGTATATAGAAATGTCTAAGATTTCCACTGCCACCTACTTTCAGAACAATGCCTTTAAAAAAATACATAAATGAATAATTTGTTTTGATATTTAATATTATCTGAATATAATGTACATAAAAACATTCTAAGTTTTTCTACAATGAAAAAATTTTAAAATGAAATTTTTATTGCATAAAATAAGGGGCATAAAATATATTGCATAAAATATTCTCTTTTTGTGTAAAATATTTCTGTAACATTGTTATTAAGCATATGCATTGATATGACACCTGTACAGAGCCTGAACTAGGAATTTTTAATAATTCGCTTTATTTATTGAGTTATTATGAGTCGAAACAACATCGCGCGTTTTTTTCGCGAAATTCCTCCATTCTTATGCATTAAAATGTGAATAAGTCTTATAAAACATACATTACAAAAGTCCAGGTTCAGGCTCTTAAGAACAATATGAAAACATTTCTGCTAAATTTTAGCAATATGTAGGAAAAAAAATTTTGAATTAACACCTTTCAAAAATTGTAAATATACTAAAAATTACATTCTTCAAAAAATGGATTTAAAGTTAAAACTAGTTCAGAAAACAAAGATACACATATCAAATAAATTTATCCCCTTCCTTCTTTAATAATTTATACTATTTCTATTCTCCTTTTTTTGAAGTTTGATTTTCTTGCAGCTCTATTTTTTTCTGGCCATTTTTATTGGTGTTAACGAATGTCGTTTGGAGTTAGCAATATGAACAATATCAAAGTTTTTAAAGATATTAATTGCATACTGCCCAGGAAAACACATCTAATTCATAATTTTTTTCAAACAATCCCTTATAACCATCCTTAAAATGTATTACAGATATATTTGTTCCCTGAGTAAATGTTTCATGGATGACAAAGATATCTTTCGGGATTATTTTCAACAAGTAACCATTTAAATATTCATTCGAATTCTGTGTTTTTTAATGTAGACATTTTTTTAAAAAACTTTGATCATATAAATCAAAGTATGTTGATTTGAAGGAATTAACAATGGTTTTAGGGAGGCTTTTGAACTTTGTATTTATTTTGGTTTCACAAGCAATAGCACGTTGATATTTACACCAACTAAACTGTCCTTTCGGGCACTGGTCATGCATTGACTGATTCACTCCTAACAACTGTAATACAATGCTGCTATTAGAGCACTTTGCATTCCTGGAAAATCACCAACATTGCTTCTATTAGTAATACCGTAGTAATATTTGTAATTTATTAATAAATCTGTCGGTAAGTATTTCTTTTCCACCTAATCCTTTCCGACTTGATTTTATTTGTGAAAGCGGTTTCCGACTCTTTTCTGAATGTGCCCTATCTATATATATACAAGCGAAATACCACTGACTGACTCATCCGGAGATCTCTAAAACTATACAACCGATTGACTTGAAATTTAGCAGAGTTACTCATTTTGCGATGTAGACGCTCACTAAGAACGAATTTTACGAAAGTCTTATCCAAAATGTAATTTTCATCCGTTAATCTACTCTTATCCGTCGGTTATGTTATTTTTGGCGACTTTATCGCCAAAAATGATATGACCGACGCCAAATGGAGTATATTTTTTTGTATGTATTCTGTGTATTGTCACCCATTAAGTTTACTTGGTGAGATATGAGCGTGCGAAATGGAAAAGTACCAAATAATTTTATATTGAAGCGCTGACGGAGGATTGGCAAGATTTTGGCGAAGGGGCTCTTTATTGAAAATTTCTTACATAACGAAAATAGAAAACGTACATATTTAACGATATAAATAAATGGGTTTGGAAAAAAATTGAGTTTCTGAATTTGGAATGTAGTTTAGCTCCAAAACTTAGCGGGATTTTGGAAAATACAAAAACGGCTACTTCTTACGGAGTAGCGCACACGCAAGACAATCTTCGTTTACTGGAGGACTTCGTTGTATGCATGAACGAACTGAAGAGGCTATGACATACGTAAGACATTTTGGCCGTCCCGATTTGCACAACATTTTTTAAGGATTGCATTCACATGGAATTCTAAATGGTCAGAAATCAAAGATGTCTTGAGGCAAGGGCTCAATTCTTATGATAGACACGATGCCATTGCGAGGGTATTTCATTTGAAAGCTAAGCACATGATGAATCTTCTGACAAAAGTTGCATTTTTGGCAATACCAGGTGTAACATGTATAGGGGGGAATGAAATTCATCGATATTGTATGTATTTGGGGGTGACTTTTTACTAAATTTTTTTTTTATTTTTCTCATATATTTGAAAGTCGAGGATAACCATTATTACAGACAATCAATTTCTTAAAATTTTAAATTTAGATTATCATTAACGGTTTAAAAATTGAAAATTTTCTTGATATCTTACGTATAGATTCCAAAATATTATATTACCGTCTGTCCAGCGAAGCGGGCGCGTATCAGCTATTGCACTCATATTTGCTAACCTCATTTTTCCATATATGCCTTTCACTGCTGAGAAACCTTGTGAGTCACTGCCACCGTAAAAAGGCGAATATTTCAGCTGTCTCAAATGATAAAATAAGATATGCACCAACTGATGCCATGGTGACCCGGAATGATTTCATAAACATATGTGCAAAATTTCGTTATCTACAACTTTACCAGTATAAATAGATAAGTCTGCTACTCATCCGTTTAATGATGTGTGATCTCGAGAGCCATCACCAGATTCACCATAGCTATTCAAATGATTTCATTCATCTTGTTTCCTTTTTTAGTTGATGAAAAAATATGAATAAAATTGTATTTAGTGCATTTCAACAGAATATTGTAAACGAAACCAAAACTTGACTCTTCCTTGAATTTTAAACTTTGTGACAGACACAATGAGCAACTCGGCATTTCAATGACACTTGAAAATATTTCGAGACAATAAATTCTGTTACCAAGTCCATTCACATCTTTATTGAAGCTATCATTAATTATCGTTTCTTCAGTTCCAATTTTACGTTCACTGCGCGTACTGACTGTATCATATGTATGACAAATAGAATGACGATTACCAGGGACTTTTCGCTTCTTACATTGACGATTATCTTTCGTACTACCCGTGGTTTAAATAAAAAATATTATACAACTTAAACAATTATTTCATGCAGAAATAAAATGGCAATTAAAAGCAAAACTCAAACGTAATTGAAAAACGTAGCTCAGCAAAATAGTAAACAGAGAGAGTATATTGCATCTAATTTTTTGGAGTGTTTACTGCCAAGTAAGACATCATATTTCTCAAAATGAGTCTTAATATATTTTTAAAGACTTTTTTAAAAATATATAAGCAGTAAATGTTCTCAAAAATATAAAAGATAAATGAATGTTTTTAGAGAATTTTAACTTCTGATTTTGAAATCAAGACTTCAGGCAATTGGTTTGGAAATGACCTGATATTAAAACGATTATAACTTGATTTCTCTGTACCGTAGCTACAAATGGGATATAGCTTTAGGAAGAGAAACTTTCAGATATTTTAATGGATAAACAAAAATAAATCGATATTTTCTCCAAAGTTCGAATTTTTAACATAATCGGATACCGTAAGTTGTAGAGGAATATATATTATACTAGTAGTAATATATAATAATCCATACCTCAGTGGATTACAGATAGAAATATTCCGAGTAAGAAGACAGTTAAGGGTGTTTTTATATCCTGTTTAAGACCCATAGTTGCTTACATTTATCTATTTCACTAAAAGTAATGTAACATAAGGCTCAAAATTGATTGAAAATGAGCTCAACATTCATTATGAAATTCAGAAAAAGCGTGGATATAAAAGTAGTGAGAAAAAGATATCAATACAGTTAATTAGTTGCATAATCTCAAAAAAGGGAGCTAATCTGATAGATAAGGAAACAAAAAATTATATTTAAGAATATAATTGTTATAACATGTGGCATTAAAATTTGTTTCCTTAGATATAGCTGTTCTTCTAGAAACTAGAATGATTCCTCTCACTGTATGGAAAAATTGTAATTACAACTCGGAATATTATTATATTCCATTTTGGTATGTTTATGACAAATATTAATTTATTTTTAAAATTATACAAAAAATACACTTACTGATAATATAATAATCTTAAGTGACAGATAATAAAACGTACTTCAAAACGTGTCATACATTAAATATTTGAAGAGATTTACATTTTTTTTTTGCGAGATTTATTCGGTACTTCATTCTTTTTTATATCTTTTAACCATAAAGTGCGTTTGTTGTGTATATTTGAAATCTTAGAAATAATTATTTTTTCATTAAAAAGGATCCACATACTAAAAATTTGTTCACTAAAAATGAACTGAGTGAGAAAAAGAGAAACCAAAACAGAATTATAAAATGAATTCTGAACCGATGGTGGAATACTGTCAAATTGTTCGGATATCAGTGCTAAAATAATGTCATCTCTTAAATTGCGGAAATGGAAAGATACTTCTTCAAATGATATGGTTTAAAATTATCCATAGGTACAATGCTATATAATTGTATATTATGGCGTGCCATAAAAGAGATAAGATTTCTGTACACCCCTCAATAAGAAATGTTATCTATCACAGTGTTTTGTTTTTCTTCGTAAGTAGCACCAATTACAGAATTAGTTTGCATCAGCAATAATTCTCTGGTTAAAACGTTCGAAACCAACATTATGAAAGAAATTTATGTGTTAGTGTTTCTGTTGAAAAATACGAAGTTTGCTTATCAATCATTATTCCAAACAGTTTAGAATTACAATTAGAAATGAAGTCAATTGAATGATTGATTGTTTATTAACGTCGCACTAAAGGGAGCAACACGAGGTTATTGGGGCTACATTCAGCAACAAATTTCCTCTCAACGTCGCATGGAGCCACAGAATATTTAAAATGCATCAGCGCCGCTAAGCGGTGGTATCGGAATTCAAACTCGCAACTCGATTTAAACAACACTCGCTCCGAATCTGCGACCATGATCTCTTGGCTACTGAGGCCACAGTAGAGAAATCCAAAAAGAAGTAAGAAAGACTATTGTAGATGATTCGTGTGTATAAGTTAGGTGCAAAATAAAACTTTCATATATTTAAACATGTATATTTAAAACAAAATAACAAATTATAAAGGGATACAGTATTAGGTTATCGCTCTCTTCGACAACTTACAATTTGGCTTCTCGCCTGTTACTGAGCTTCTTGATCGTACATAAACATATCGTGATCAAGCAGCGCCCTCGGGCAAAGTGACGACAGAACGGCATAATAATTATGTAGCATAGACTTTATTCACCTATTTTGTATTCACTAACTCTGTTTCGAGAGATGAACTTTCGTATTTTTAGTATAATGTGTAAACTTCTCTTACATTTTGTAGTATCTTTCGCCCGAGAGATTTTCCAAGTATCTGTGAACCCAACGGAAGACTCCCAGAGGTTGGGAATGAGCGGGGACCTGCAGCTGGCCATCTTTAGCCACGGGGTGGGACTTGCTAAGCCAGGCATGGCTTCGTGCTTCGTTGTGTGGCCTGTTGCCTACATACGACAGTATCTGCACGAATCCACCGGATCCACGGGAAGAACCAAAACCACCATCGTGTCCCTCGAAGTGGGCAGGTGAGTTCTGAGGACTTTCAAAACCACTTTTTGCTGAATAATCTAAATTGTCCTGTAAATATGACTTTGACTACTATACAATAAAAGAAGAATACAATCTATATAAAATATATAACTTTAAACCAACACATCTATGTGGTAAAAGTGTCGAAGAATAACAAATAAATAAATAAAAAATTATTCTACTTGTGAGAAATTAAATAGAAATGCACTGAGATTGACAGTTTTTCTTCATTTTAAATAAATTAAATTATTGAAATTTTTTGTCTAAAACTGAAGTATTATGCCCGATCATAAATTAGATAGACAGTTTAAGGGCATATAATACTTCAGTTTTTAGTCAAAAAGTTTCAGTTAGTTAAAAAAAACTATATTCTATAGAATGATGATAAACTGTCATTTGCAGTACATTTCCGTTTAATTTCTTACTGGTCTAACACAAAAGTTATTTTTTTTTTACTTTTTAATTCCTTTTTATTCTTCAAATTCAAATACAGAAATTGATTATTAATTTCTTATTCATAATTGCTTTACTATATAAACGCGATTTTCATTATATCAGCATGTACATAAATTTACATATATTTCAATATCAAAAAATGTTTCTATTACTTTTTCATTTGTAGTAATGAGAATTGCTTAAATAATCCATAAAATAACTCATTTTTTCTTGACAAAGGCGTCTCAATTACTTCACACAGTTACTTGTATTTATATTTCATTTCATCGAAAAATACTTCTTTCCTAAAAATGCGCATCTGTACGCAGGCGTTCTGCGACAGGCGAGGGCATCTTCCAGTTCCGCACCCAGAAAGGAACTGAAATCATCCGCGAGCTGAAGGGAGTCGTGGAGCTGTGGTCAGCGCGCAAGGCCGTCCTCTCCATTCAGCAGTCGTCCGCCAAACACGACCTCTTTCGCAACTCGCCCTCCAAGATTTCACACGGCAGGGGAAGGTCTTGGAACTTCAAAGGTAAGTCTCTAAATCTGTTAAAGAATCTCAGGGTTCTTAGCTATTATCCTTGAATGAAAAAAAAAAAAAGAAAAAAAATCATTTTTCAAACGGCCAGAAATTACCAATAAAACAAAGCAAAAAAATATAAAGCCCTAACCGCATTATATTCACATGTATTCATATTATTTATCATATTTTAGTATAATTTTCAAGAAAGTCTTTAAGAATTATAAAATAAACGTAAATTAAATACTTTGGTTTTAAATTACGAAAATCACTATTTCACTGCTCGTATGATTCCGAAGCTCAACATTTATCAAAATTAATAAAAGCCATACCATTGAGTAGAAAAAAATGAAGGTTTGAAATTTTCTATGCTTTTTAAGAAATTTAGAGAAAAAAATTTAATTCAATTATTTAGAAAATTATAAAATTTTAAAGAAAAATTTAGTTCAAATTGGTACCAAAAATGTTTGTTAATAATTTACGCAAATATTAATGTTTCATTTATAAAGAAATTTATTTTGAACAGGTGAATGAAATTAAGGACTAATGTGATTAATAGTTTACACAAAATTCTTCACATTTTGCAAATTTTTTTGTTTTGGGAAAAATGAAGTTTAATTTAAAAAATAACAACAACAAAAAAAAAACTAGTTAAAGAAAGTTTAGTTCTTTTCTCCACAATTTAGGTGGTATTGTTAAGCTCTTGGCTCAAAGATATTCAGAAAATATAGGGTTTAACATAAAAACAAATTTGTATTAAAAATAGAAAATTTCTATGTTTGAAGTTCCTTAAAACTCTTAAAAGCACATGTTATCCTATAAGTAGTTATCTTATATAAGATAGTTATACGAAACTTTTATACTAATCTTACTCGAACACACAAAAAATATGCATTGCAGATAAAAAAAATCATTTTCAAACAAACTATTGCTTATCACGTTTTTTGAACTATTTCAATGCTTGGAAATTGCCAATATTTCTACGAATGTTGATGTTTCAAACAATTTTTTCCCTCAATATTTTATGCGTTTCTCACAATTCTGCGTATAGGCTTGATTAAAATAGTTTTATTTATAATTTTTTTAAAAATATTTTTCTTTTAGAAACAATGAATAACAATAAAAAACAGGTTAAAATAAATTTACTGATTTTCTAAAAAAAATAACTGTTTATACAAATCCTTATTCCATGCACATAACTCTCAGACATATACGAAACAATAAAAAAAATTAAAAATTTTACATTGATAACCAAAATTATCTTTACCCGTATCTGACACCCGTAAAAAGTTTTAAAAAAATCAGAGAAATAAGCAGTTTAAAACTTTTGAGGTGATTGAAATGATTTGACATATTATATTCCCTAACAAATAAAATAAATTCAAATAACTCGCTTAATATGTAATTAGAGCTGTGAATTTTTTTCATATGCTTAGAAAATTTATACAATTAAAATAAAGTCATAAAAGGATTCTTTTGTTAAGTTATCTTATTTTAGGATACAATGTATCCTTAAGAAATACAACTCCCTGTTACTAACACTATTTCCATAAGATTATTGAGTAGAAAGTAACAATTTTATTATACAAATGCTTCGTAAGGAAAGAGAAGTTGATGAATATGCAATAATTTGTTTTATGTTACGTTATATACCAAAGCTTCCAGACACAAAAAGTACAAATGCGGGAATGACACAATAGACGAAACTGTACTCGAAGGTAAGTAAATAAGCTCAGTCAGGAACTAGGGGTATACATTGTTCGCAGAATCAAAAGAGTCACAATAATCTCAAAGTGTTTTGGTAGATGAAATGACATGAAATTTAGTAATGGGCTCTTTGAAATACCAATGTAAGGAAATACGCTGTAAGAATGTCACTTGACATTATATTACTTTTTACGTGTTTTCTCAATGTATAATGTTCTGCGAGATATTTTTATTTTTCATATTTGCGTGGTATATTGTTGCTCATTGTGAGTGCCAGTTCTCGAAACATCTGAATATGATCAGAGGAAGAATACGTTAATAGCAGTGTTTGACATACTTTAAATACCATGTTCCTCATGAAGTGTTACGAGAAAAACCCTTAATATTATTATAACCTAAATATTCAACCTAAAAGTCAACCCGCATTATTATTATTTTAGACAGAGAGATATATTAATAGTACATTTTATTTACGTCGCACTAGAAGCAACACGAGGGCTATTGGTGACGGACCTTGTAATTTTGAACAACGGTCTATATTATCCAAAACTGGCTTATATAAGGAAATGATATTTTAGGAGAAATTATGATAGCAAAAGGTTACAACAACAATAAAATACCAGATAACTTGTGCTATGATATGTTGTATAAAAGTAGATAAATTTTCCAACGCATGATTTTGGATGCACTACAATTTTTTACGGCTTGATTTAAAACAATTATAAAACTAATGTGTAAATTAATACTTATCACGAACCCAAATGAGTGTGATATACAAACGATTTTATTAATTGACTCCTAATAAAACTGAAACAACTGCTCTGTATGATGCAATTCTCAAATTATTAATCGTCAATAAACATCCAATACATATTTTTTATTTTCATACTGAATGGAACTTAATTTTTGAAAACTTTTCTCATAGGTCGTTCGGCTCCATGCACGCCCAGTCTGGCATTCCCTCATAGCTGGCAGAATCGTTACACGAGTCCGGGTCCCAGCAAGAAAGCTTTGTCAGATTTGAACCGCCCCACCAGTGCATCCGAGGTGGGGCGTTCTCCCAAGAAGGACGTCACGGATAAGGACGATGAAGAGGAACCTCACATCAATTACATCGTGCCCTGTTTTGAAGAGTCCTCACCACAGTCAGAAAAGTGCAATTCCTCCAAGAGCCTCAGCATTTCTTCTAAGAAGACGGTTTGTCCTTACCACTTTTGAAGAATATTTTGCTTAACCCGTTCATTCCCAGCGTATCACATGCGATACCCTCGCATTTGTTCTCCTGTGCCCAGCGTTTCACATTAGATACGCTTCTAGAATGCCTGCTGCAGAACAATGTATCAATAGAGATACGCTTCATGAGAACGTTTTTTATTTGATTCTTTAATGTAATTAGATGATGTTACATTACCGTGAAATCTATATAGGTAGGTTATTTGGAGTGTTGACCTTGGTGATATGGGCTTGGATTTCACTTCTGGTTATCAGGAGGGAGTAGTTGTTAAAAGCACGTGTGGCGGCGCGGCTCTTTAAATGTAATGACATGATTTAAAGGGAGCACTTGTTATAGGTTTGCTTTTTCTTTCTTGTTTGCTTCTTAGAAGTTAGAATGAGAATTTATGTATGTTTATGGGGGTTAGGGCTTTTGGTAGCAGATGCTCTCAGTTATTCGTTTCATTCGGTCGGTTTTTATTTGTAGCGACAGCCATGAAGAAAAGAAAGTAATTATTTGATACTGAGATTTTTGAATTAATGGATGAATCTGACAGTGATGTTAGCGAAAACAATCCACATCTGTACATAGCGATTAAAGGGAAAAAAGGATGAAGATGTGCCCTTTGCTCAAAATCTTGCGTTAAGCGTCAAAAGTTGACAAAATATGTGTGTAAAACATGTGACTTTGGATTATGCATTAAATAATTTTTTTTATAAGACTACCATACAGCAAAATAAGATTAATTTTTTATATCTTAATATTTCATGTAATTGAACATCATTACACCATGAAATTTATGTAACAAATGTAAATATATTTTTTATTTTCTTAAAAGATATGACTTTTTGTGTAATAATTTTATGTAAAAAAACATAAATTTTAGATTAAATATTTTTTTCTTTCGTATATATTAAGTTTAATGCATTTTAAATATTATATGTAAAAGCCAAAATATTCTAATGAAAAGCCGATTTTAGAGGAATTTTTTTCGCGAATTAGGCTTAATATTTAAAATCGTTTGGGCACTGCATGACACTCCGCGGTAAGAAGCCGCAGAACCAAACGAGCACTTCTTTTTTCTCCATTTGGTAGTAAAAGGATTAACAGGATACTAATTTCAACAGCCATTGGATGGGCGAATTACATTTTTCGCGGCTAGAGATTTGGCATTTGAGATCTGATTTCTCCAAGGATTGTACATTATGTTCATCAACGCTTCCATAAGCTCTCACGGTGTTGCATTAGCATGTGTGGATTAATTTTGTTTTCAACGAATTTTGCTTCATAGCAGCGTGACGTTGGGCTATTCGCGATTTTCTCTTTACTAACCTTGGTAAGTTTGGTAGTTTAAATTGCATACCATTTCAACTCTTTACCAACCAAAATAAACCATGATTATTTGAATTAGATGAAGATAAGAAGTGTGTTGAATTGAATTAAAGATAATGATATGTTTGTGAAATAGAATTTATAGGAATTAGAAGGGAGTAAGAGAATTATGACAAGTTGATTCTGTTGTAGAATGGAATGAATCATTATAATTAATCATTTATATTGAAAGTAAATATAAATGACCTATAATCAAAATAACAATTGATTCTACTATAATTGAAGGTCTTGAATAGGAATGAATGATTTGGCAAGCTAATACTTTATTATTTAAACATAAACTAGGATTAACTGAGTTAACACAGATTCGAAATAGAGCGATCTTGAATATTCTTTGATAAATAATAAAATGTTTTCCCTCTCTAGCATACCTTTAATTGGAATTTCGGATTTAATGACTATTTAATTAGACTCTAAGATGGCTGAGGAGATCAATAATAAAGAGTAACCATTATACAGTAGTTCAAACGGAAATACTGATATGTAATCTCTGATTCCACTCACTTCGAACATTAACCTGATGTTTGTAAAACTAAAAACTTTCAAACAAGTAAAGTAGCATATAAAGTCCATATAATTCAACAATACATCTTTTCAGTGAATCAAATGATGATCTTGACAAAACATTTTTGAACTCTAATCAGGATCTGTCTACATTTTGCTCTTTGAAAATACAGTTTGACCTTCAGGTGACTAGCGGACGTAGGTAAGGACGGTTGCGTTCGCACCAAGCACACACGCATCATGGGTGCTTGTTCCATCCCTGAAGTGCGCTCTGTGCGCGTAGAGGCAGCCGTCAGGGAAAGTGAATGCGATGAGGTGTTGCTCACGAAGTGGTCTCACAGAACTGAACGAGTAGTTCCTCCACCCCGACCCAGTCCCGGCGAGTCAGGTTAGGATCTGCATTCGCATCGCTCCTGAAGTGAAAACAGACCACGCGACCGATCGTGCATCATCCGCTATGACAGTGATCAGCGTCCCTGATACTCGTCCAGCGCCCCTGAAAGAATCCCTCTAACCCAAATTCTTTTTTTCAAACCCATTTCTGAAACAGATAAATTGAATGTGACGTATTTATTGTATTTTTTTGTAAACGCTCAGACCAAATAGTTGTATATATTTCTTCGGAAGATATTTCAATTACGTACGAGTATGCTACTTTCTAACGTGTTTCAGTACATATGCCAAATATGTAATTAATAGAAGATTCTACACACATTCTCTACGTATAGTGATATGGAAGAACATATATATGTTACGATATCTTCCAGTGTTCTCTCAAAACATCTAGTTTTTTGAGCAAATTTAGTGAATTTTTGGCATTTGGAGACGATGTGTTTCACCAATCTGGCTTCAAATTCACCTCTACCTACTTAGCGTACTACCTGTTATATTCTCTGTTTCATTATAAAACCATATTTAATTTGCAGGGGGAAAAAAACTAAAGGCAAGCTTTCTGTTACAATATTAATCTTCTCTCTCTCTCACTAACTTCAGTTAATCATTAATACTAAACAAATTATATTAAACAAGTAAATCGTAAAATTGAACAATAAAGCTGGATATAAAAAAACGACCTTCAAAATAAATGCTTATGAATGTTTGAAAATTTAATTATCCCTTATTTTAAACAATCATCCACAGTATTTTTCACGAATGCTTCATATTAAGGTTCCCGTCTACCCTTATGATTTCGTAAAGCTAATGTGAAATCTATAGGATTTCCTTTCGTTCCCAAATCTCCACTATTTGATCTATTTGTTTTGTAATAAGTACATCTGAAGACAAAATAATGATGGCTTCTGTAGAATTACTTTTTCCACCATTTTTTTAAAAAAAAACAATTAGCCTTATATTAATGATTTGTTTTGTGAGTTTCTCTGGTCTTTAAAATATTTTTTTAAAAATTGGAGGAAAATATATATTCTGCTGAAGCCTTCATTATTTTTTGCTCTTTCAGATGCACTCCATTGCATTCAAATAGATCAAGTAGTAATGATTTGAGAACGAAAGTCGAAATTCTCCATAGGATTAACATTAAGCTGACGAAATTAAAATGGTCAGTAGACGGGAGCCGTCTAAGTCTAAAGCTCATCCTACTGAGTTAAATATTATACAGATTATTAATTTAAATTGCTAAAATTTTAAATAAATGTTGTACATTTCTTTGAATATTTTTTCGTTTTCCTGAATTTTCAAAAAAACTTTCTGAAGTTTGCTGACCCCAAAATAATCAGATTTCACTAACACATAATCATGTTCCAGTAAAATTTATTTCAGTCCTTTAAAGTCAAAACTGATGTTAAAAGCATTATGATGCATCTAAAAATGAATCCTAAATACCACAGAGCATCATTGTTTAACAGCATATGCGGAGCAAAAATTAAATATAACGGTAATTAGAAGTCTGGGGCATTACACTGGAAACTTCTGTAACGTAATTTCGTATTTTAAACAATTTGTAATATTTAATGCATCCTGCAAAATATAAACTAATTTTAAAATCTGAAGCAAGTTATAATTTTGGTGAAATACTGAAAACCCTATTCCTTAACAAAACAGTATGATTTGTGATTTTTCCAGATTTACATTAATACAAAGCTCTTTCATATTTAAATACATTTCTCTTCGAAAATAAGGTATTTAGAACATGCTCAGCAACTAATTCTTTACCACGACTAATAATTTAGAATACACAAGTATTTTTTTTTCTTAAAGTCTATCAATACAACGCATAATTCATTACAAACACGTTTCCTCATCTATTCATTCTTTTGTACACGTTAAGTATCTTTTAATGAGTTATGAGTATTGTTAAAGGTATCGAACAGCATGTAAAATTAACTCTCTCTCTCTCTCTTTTTTAACTTTAAGACTTAACTTTTTTTTTTTTCTCATTTCGTGAAAATTTCTTATTACAATCGCAGTAATAGTTTCTATTCAGTTAAGTTTATTTCATAAAATCATGATTTAGAATGAAAAACGTAGCGATTAAATATTTATGTAATGAAAGATCACTAG
>BMAW01112642.1:7777-27933 GCA_019974015.1 Nephila pilipes
ATATCAAACAAAGGTTTCTAGTACTTGCTTTTTAGAATATATGAATATGCCTTTTATAAAGTAGAACTAACATCAAAGAGAGAGAGAGAGAGAGAGATGATTTTTCAAGAATCATTAAAACTGATTTTGGAGATGACAACATTTTGTTTTGTGTATTTTGATTGTATCTAAAAGTTGAGGGATGTACAGGCGAAAAAAATGTCATACTTATTAAATTTCGTAATTCTCATCTCAATTGGTTCAATGATGTATTGTCTATTAACGTTATATTCAGTGGTGATACAAGTATTGTTGCTTACGGATCCTTCCCTGAGTAGCATAGTGGTCAAGGTCGTGGACTCGCAGGAAGTGGTTTTCGTTGATGACGTAGGTTCGAACCTTGATGCCACTTAAGACCCGCCGTATAACCGTGGCAGATGCACGTGAAATTTTTCGAGACTCAAAGATTTAACAGGTTTAAAATTGAGCCCTGGTGGTGCTACTAGTGCGACGTCAATGAACCAAACCAATTAATCAGAATATCGTTACTAATATAATGATCAAATTTTAACCAAAGTTCTAATATTTTATGCTTTTCGCAATAATTTTAAATATATGTACAATTTTATAGCTTTTCATCTATATTTTAACTATATTTATATATTTATAGCTTCTTACCTGTATTTTTAATTATATTTATAAATTTATAGCTTTTAATTATATTTTAAGTATACTTATAGCTTTACAGATTTTTATCAATATTTTTTAAATATATTTAGAACTTTATAGCTTTTTATCTAAATTTTTAGCTTACTATCAACTTAACTAAACTCTTATAACAAATATTTCTATATTTATAGCTATAAGTGATGAGAAAGGAAATTTACTTTATAAAAATGCCGTATAATTAAGAAAAATAATTTTTGGACATAGCAATGAATGCTAAAATACGTATTTACAAAAACGAAAATGATAGTTTAATTTTGTACATATTTTAATGTTTAACAGCAAAAAAATTTCTTAAAAAAAAAGTATTTTTTTCTTAAAAATCTGCCGGTCTAAAAATTTTCGTTCTAATAAATATAATGCATATGCATAAATATTTAGAATTAATATTTAAAAATGAATAGGGTCGTTTATTAGACTCCATTCTTGGCGACCGAAAGAAAATAGCGCGAAATTGTGTCAAATGTTGGCACTCCGCTTTCACGAGGAAATAGTGGCAAACCTTTCCAATGTATGAATGCTTTTCAGCATATTTAAATGATCTGATGGTATTTAATTTTCTACATATTTTAATTTTTATGGTAAAAATTGAAAAAAAGTGCATTCATTTCTAAGAATTTGGTGCTCTAAAAATTCATTAATTCTTAAAAATGCAACTGATATTTATCTTGCAACATACTATTTACATTAATGTGAATGAAATGTATTTTAACATTAAACATTTGTCAATTAAAGAGTAATTTGGAACGGCAGTTCTAGTAGATAAATTTTTTTTAAATAATCAGAATTAATATTTTAAGTCTGTTGAAATGTATTGAGAAAGCTCTATTAATGATATAACTAGTGAAACTAACGCAAAATGAAAAGTTTACTTTTCATATGTAGCTACAAAATTATAAAAATTTATTTTGCTAAACATCAAAAGAATAATTTTATATGTAAGGAGAGAATTATGTTTACTTACATATTTATGAATGTAATAAAGCAGATTTAAAAACATAAATTTCATAAGACGATAAACGCATGCTTCGATAATATCATTCTTTGTATGTATTGTTCGAATTCATTTAATGTGGATTACTTGAAGTTCTAAGGAAAATAAAGCTGAGACTGTAAAGTTTAATTTTAATTTAAAAGAGTAAACAAAATTCCGTTTTAGGAACAAAATGTTTTTCTATCTCATTCTGTAAGAATAAAGAGGAGGTTCCCCGCAATTCAATTGCGAATAGAAACTCACTGCTCTTTTGAATAATTTATATATGTAGATAGAACTGATTTTGGAAACATGAATTACATAAAAGTACCTCTGTTCTTTCTGCATCTTTGAAGATTTTCGCACAGCAACAATTAAATAGCTAATACAATGCTGTTTTAGGGCTTATTCTCGGTTTTATTAGAACGATTTTTATGTAAAGATAGAAAACTCATTCAATTCGAAAGCCTTCTTTTGATCAATGGAATACATTTTCTAGATTTGCATCAATATTTCTGCATCCAAAGAAGAACAAATTATCGCCAAAGGAAAATATTATAATTGAATAAAGTAAGTGAAATGGTTTTTCAGACTGAAACATAAATGACATTTTAAATTGTTATAAAAATAATGTTAAATCTTGAGGAAAAAATACTGATATTTTAAAAGAAAACACACACACACACACACACACACGCACGCACACACACACACACAATACTTGAAAACACACACACACACACACACACACACACACACACACACACACACACACACACACACATTTGTGTGTGTACATTTAAAACAGAATATAACTATACACATATATATATATATATGTGTGTGTGTATGGCATATTTATAGATGGTATAGTTAGTATAGAAATTCGTGGATCATAATTCTTCAAAAGATATTTAAATTTCACATATATTAAGTAAATTTAAATGAAAAACAGATTTTAACATCCAACTTCAATTAGGAAAAATTATTCTTGATAGTCGAATTGCATATTAAATATATAATGAAAACAATGTTCAATTTAGTGAACACATACAGATGGATGACAAAATAATACGAACACCTGTGAAAAAGTATGACATATTTCACACCGGCAGTACAGCCTCGCTACCTGCAACAGAAGTCTGCCACCTAGTGAGCGTGAAGAGGAAGGTATCAGTCTCTCAACAGCAGTCACCTGCGTTGCATGCGTCTATCGAATTGTCTGTGATAAGTTGAAATGTAAGATCTGTCTGAGTTCCAAAGAGGAATGATTGTTGGAGCGCGTTTAAGTGGAGCATCGGCTACGGAAGCAGAAAACCTTTTAGGGTTTGCAAGGAGTACCGTATGAGCCGTTATGACAGCGTACACGAAAAGAGGGTAAGATGACGTCTTCAAAGCACAACAGTGGCCGAAAGTCAAAGCTTGCTGATAGGGGTAGACGGGTCTTGAAGCGCATAGTAATGGTATGGGGTGCGATATCTTGGCGCGGTCTTGGACCACTTGTTATTCTGCATGGAAGAATCAAATCCAATTCAGACTGTGTTCCCTGAAGAGCAACCGCTTTTTCAAGACGACAACGCCCCTATCCACACTGTTAGGTGTATTCAAGCATGGTTCGAAGAGCATGACGATGAAGTTGAACATCTTGCCTGACCCCCTCCGTCTGCGGACTTGCATATTATTGAACATTTATGGAAATATTTAAGTCCAGACTTCTTTCTCGATTTCCGCCTTCATCCAGCTTTTCGAAATTAGAGACGTTTATGCTGGAGGAATGGCTTAATATTCCTTTAAATATTGTCCATGACCTTTATGCATCTGTCCCACATCGCATTAAATCTGTACTTCAGTCAAAGGGTGGTCCAACCCCCTATTAATAAAGATTTTCCATTATTTCACAGGTTTCGTATTATTTTGTCCTCCATCTGTATATGGATTCAATATGTGATATAATTTTTATTCTCTATTCGCAGGAAATGATATAATAGTCCACAAATAGAGGACTATAGAAAAGATGGACTATAGAATAGAGGACTATAGAATATTCCACTATAGAAAAGATGATTTTTTTGTGAACGTTTCGGAAAAAAAAATTAAATTACGATTATTTATTTTATTTTACTCCACACTCTCATTACACGAGGAAATTCATGGTATAATAGCAAGGTTTTTAATACGAATAACAATGTCGTATTTTCAGAATTTTTAATCGTCCATTTATCTAAACGTGCGACAAGTAAAAATATTCGTTTTTAAACTTTGAATTTCAGATACTTTTTTTTTTCTGAAGATGCAGTAGATTTACTCAATTATTACATACATACAAGTAAATGTTCTATTTGAGTAAGCACTCAGCATCTCCAGAGAAAAAAATTCTTCTGAATTTTAAAGTTTATAAAAATATTTTTACATGTCACATGTCTTGAGACGTAGATGATTAAAATATGTAAAAAAATGTCTTTATTATACGTATTGAAATATTTGCTTCTATATCTTAAAATTTCTGTTGTAATGAGTGTTGAGTAAAATCAAATAAATAACAATTTAACAATACATTCGCAAAACAATCTTTAAACATTTAAAATTTTGCTTCCATTCGTGGAATATTACATTATTTTCTACGAATAAATAAAACAATTTCATCACATATGGAATCTGTATATCTGTTTACAAAATTGAACATTATTTACGTTAAATATTTAATGTAATACGCATATTAAAAAATCTTTTCACAATTGAAGTTAAATGTTCAAATTTATTTTTAATTTAAATATGCTTATTATAAGTGCAATTTAAATATCTTATTAAAGATTATGTTCCAAGAATTATTATATTAACAATACCATCCATAAATATGTTATAATATCAAATATGATAACCTTTTTCTAACCATCTTTTTGAATATTTTTAAGCCAAATCATTAGCTATACATTATAAAGAAATCAAGAGTAGATCGATATTTGGAACAAGTATCGATTTTCAGTTAGTGGTCGCTTATGGGGAAAATAAATTAAAGTAAAATATTTTAGAATTCTTCGCTTAATCTACATCATTCTTCGCTTTCCATTAGAATTGAGGGATTGTTAAAGTTAGAAGAGAGTTCAGTAACTTTTTCATTTTTTCTCTATTAATCATGTCTGGTACTGTTATCATGTTATACTCTTCGCTTGAACTTATGAATAAAGTGAGATATATTTCCATTTTTTTTTGTAAAATTTGCATAACGTGGTTGCATGAAAACATTTTACCTTCAAACGGAGTCTTATAAAAAAAAATGGAGGATCAGCTGTACCATTTTATTTCATTCTGTGATGTTTGTTTCAGTTGCTTAGTTATATTATAAAAGGCAAGCAAACAGCATAGAAATGTATTACACATTTGTAAAGAAATGCAAGATTAGTCAAAATGATTCATACGATTTCAAAATTCCACATTCATAGATAACCGACACAGACATGTAACAAAGTAAGTAGTAACAGGTCAATTGAAAAGTCCCCGGCCTACCATAGTAAAACACATTTTTTTTGGAAAAATTAGTTTTTTTTTTTTTATTATTCAACATAATTCCCTTCAAGGGTGATATACTGATTATAGCGACCTTCCAAATTTTCGATACCATTTTTGTAGTACGATTTGACCTTTTCTTCAAAATAGGCCTCAGTTTCGGCGATCACCTCTTCATTCGACGAAACTTTCTTCCCAGCGAGCATTCTTTTGAGATCTGAGAACAGGAAATAGTCGCTGGGGGCCAGATCTGGAGAATACGGTGGATGAGGAAGCCATTCGAAGCCCAATTCATGGATTTTTGCCATCGTTTTCACTGACTTGTGACACGGTGCATTGTCTTGGTGAAGCAGCACTTTCTTTTTCTTTAAATGCGGCCGTTTTTTGGCAATTTCGGCCTTCAAACGGTCCAATAACGCTATGTAACAGTCGCTGTTGATGGTCCTTCCTTTTTCAAGGTAGTCAATGAAAATTATTCCATGCGCATCCCAAAATACAATATCTTTAGAGTATCTGCTATTTTATTCAATTTCAATTGACGGGCATTCAAAATCATTTTGAGGATTTTTTTAATGTTTTCGTCTGTAATAACCTCTTTCGGGTGTCCACTGCGTTCACCGTCTTCAGTGCTCATTTCACCACGTCTAAACTTAGCATACCAATCCTTGATGATTGATTTTCCTGTAGCAGTGTCCGGAAACTCGGCTTCAAGCCAAGTGTTTGCTTCAACTGTATTTTTTCCTTTCAAAAAGCAATATTTTATCAACACGTGAAACTCCTTTTCATCCATTTTTTTCACAATAACAAAAGTTGCTTCACTCAAAATGCTATAATTCACAAACTAATGATCCGACAGCTGTCAAATTTATACACGCATCTTTTGAGGGTTAGGGTTAACTAAAAAACACATGGATTTAATTCTAGTAGTGCCATCTATGTGTCAGACCAGGGACTTTCCAATTGACCTGTTATATGATACATGTATATTATATGAATATCTAAGCAATACAAGGTGGATGAATATTACACAAATTCGTGAGCAATTCATGAATACATAAGAAATATAAAAATAACATATTAAGCAATGTATGAATACGTAAGTAATATAAGAACAACATATGTAATACTTGAATACAACGAAAAGTAATGAATTTTTTAAAATGAGATATATACATGTTTTTAAAATGTTCTTCATGAAGCTACTTCACGAAAATTACTTTAGAAGCTTACACGAAGCTACCTCGCAGACAGAGTGATCACAATGGATCTCATGACTTGATTTTACACATTTGATGCTGAAATAGCCCCATGCAATTGCTTATTATTTTATTTACTTATTTTTAATTTTTTTTATTTTTCAATTTTATTAATATTATTTTTTATTTTTTTTTTATTTTATTTACTTATTTTTGTAAAAGACAAAATAAGTGTGCCATTATTACCTATCAATTTACTTGAACTTAAAACACGGATTTCTGCTAATGTACAATCTATTATTATTTACTCTTTACCACATGTTTGGTAGGAATTAATATTATACGCGTAACTAAAGGAAGTTATATCGACCCTTGGTGATCTGAGGAATATTGGTGACCCTTCTCCAAGTGAAAAAGTGTCAAGCCTTTCCAATGCATTAATACGAGGTTGATATGAAAGGTTCAAGACCAAACAAAGATAAAAGAAACTTTTTCTTTAAATTAATCTCTATTTTTCTATATAGTCTCCTTGTAAGTTTATATACTTCTCCCAGCGAAGCTCCCATCGCTTTAACTCGTTCAAATAGTACTCGGCGTCTTTCTGTGGAAAACAATTGGTTTCGAAAGTGATGGCCTCCTCATTTGACGAAAATATCTGCCACCCTAGAGCAATTTTCAGATTGGAAAACAAAAAGATGTCTCTTGGGCCTAGATTTGGTGAGTACGGTGGGTGGGTAAGCAGCTCAAACCGTAATTCGTGGATTTTCGCCATGCCAACCGCTGAGATGTGAGGCGGCGCATTGTCTTGGTGAAACAGAATTTTTTCCCCTGTAAATGTGGCCATATATCCGCAATTTTTGCCTTCATTTTGCCAAGTAATGAAGAGTAATATGCTCCTGTGATTTTTTTTCCTGTTTGAAGTTTATCAATTAAAGTAACTCCATGATTATACCAACTAACTTCCCAGTCGAAAAAACAGTTTTTGCTTTTTTGGAACGACACCCCCTTCGGAATCCATTGTTTTAACTTAACGATTCATCAGCGTTGGAAAATTTAAGGTGTTTAAATAAACGTTATAATGAATTACAACCTGTACAACGAATAATTATTTTTGAGTTTAATAAATATATTCAATGTATGAATATTTACTCAATAAATTCAATCTTATTTATGAATAATTTACAAACTTTTAATGAATAAATATTTATTTCATTTATCAGGTTTCTTTAAAGTAAATCTAAAAATGTGTACATTTCGATGAATAATGAAGTTTTTCCTCTTTCCCGAAAATTAACAATGAAACAAATATTAATCAAAATATGATTTATTAATCTCATTACCCTGTGATTTTTTTGTCAGTTTAATTAATGCTAGAGAAATCGAAGAAAAGTTAATTAAAATATATGATTGGATGGATTCATGCAATATTTAATACTATCTTCTTGGTTAAGGAAATTATTTGATAGACAATGCAGAGAGGAAAATTGACATTTATTTTTCTTAAAGATATATATTGCTTCTGTTTAATTAAGTGAATTTTTTAAAAATAAATTTAGTAAGTTGACTAAAATAAGATGAGAGCTTATTTTATCTATAACTCTCATTTCAGTGAGAATTTTTTTTGACATTGAAAACATAACCTTAAAATGTATACTGATTCTAAACATTTACTAAAATTCTGCAAAACCTTTTGAATGCTTTACTTAATAAGCATGGGGCGATAAATAAGACCAACTTATGGAATTGTTATGTAAAGCCTTTTTTTGACTGTGGTAATATTGGTATGCTTTAAGGTTTTATTTCATACTTTTAAAACATCTTTAAGTCTTTAGGTTTTGTATTAGACTTGGGAAATATCAATAAAAAGTTAATCTAGTCCCAGAGTATGATTAACTTAAAAGGAAACAAAATCTGTATGAAATAATAAGGTTATAAGTACGAATCTATTTAAAATATCATTATAACGAATGGATTTTTGAATAGTGAGAGACATCATGATGCGATAAAAAAAACAATCAATCAGGAAATCTTTAATCATTTTATTCTAACTTAGAAGGGTGGCCGCAGTAGCCTAGTGTTCATACTAACCGACTCTTGGCCGGCGCTTTCGTCGAGTTGGGGTTCTAGCTTTAGTGTCATTAAGGAAATTCTGTGTAGCCAGACTGATAAACGTTAAATCTATCATGGCTCAAAGTTCTCTCGTTGGCATGGTGTGGAAGTTAGCAGTGAGGGATGCTAACTCAGGTGTCGTCTTCGTCACTTCGTTGAGGTTCAGAATTACGAGTACAGTCGCCAAAAGTCCTCAGAAAATTTGAGAAGAGACCTGGAGCATAATTCCAATATTTTAATTGGTCTTATTGCTGAACATGTGGTACGGATTAGGCTGGAGATCTCGATTGAGAAAACCACCTCGGTTGTATTTAGATGTCCATTAATCCACATCAAAGGAGTTCGTGATAGTAGCGTCTTTAATCGAAACACAATTTTTAAATTAAACAATTCATTCATAAAGATTTGTAAATGTTATAAATATTTGGGTGTACTGATTGACTCCTGGAATTCCCACATTAATTATCTTAAAGAAAAAAAATTATAATCTCTCATTAAATTTTAATAGGGATTCCATTGATGATTTCAATTCCAAAAATTATAAACTATGATACGTGTTATAGAAGCTATTGATTGTCTCCCCGGAGGGTGGGGTATGCATCTCTAAACCCTTTGGGTGAGCTCGGTCCCCTTGGGTATTTTGCCAATAGCCCACACGTTGATTTTAGTGTGACGTGAAAATCAAACCTAACTTATCCAAACTTAACTTAGAATGAGCAGTATTAAAATAAATTACTTATGGGGAGCTCTTACTGTGACATTGGGTTGTCCACGATTTTCTCTTCACTAACCTTTGGACCTTATAATATTTTAAATGACATAAATTACCATTTCTTCCCAACCATAATGAGATGTTATTAAGTAAACTAGATGAAGATAAAAGTAAAGTTTATTTAATTAGAGATAATGGTATAAAAAGGAAGTAGAAATGAAGGAAGATAGAGAATGAAGATTATGACTTGCTGATATACATTAATAATTTGGATTGAAGCATCTTAATTAGCTTTTTGGATTAAAAAAAATTCTAGCTAAAGATCTATGATAAAATCTTGATGTTATCGAGAAGTGTTTGAGTCAGATCTCGTGATTTTGTAAGCTCAGAATTCATTATCAGAATATAATCTAGGATCAATGAGTTAAGAGGGATTCGAGAGAGGACGACCTTATCTATTCATCAGTGATTATTGATAAAGTATTTTATCTTGCTCTTACGTATGTTCAATTGGAGTCTAATTGTTATTGATAGAGTTTAAGAAAATATTTTAATGTATTATATTTGAATAATGAAGAACAGACGTGCCAGCCTCGATTAATTTTTGTAATTTGAATTGCTTAAAATTACTACTCCTTGCCAACCAAACGGAAGCGTAGGTAGGTAAATTAGATGAAGAAATGAAGCGTAGTGAATCGAATTAGAGACAGTGACATGTAAGTGAAATAGAATTAAAAGGAAAGAGAACGGAGAGGATAACGACAAGCTGATAGATCTGGTACATAGTTGTGAATTAACGTAATTAATAATTTATATTCATAGTAGATGGAATTGGATCTTGATCAGAAAAAAAATAGTCGAATCTGTTGTAATCGAGAAGCCATTGAATCTGAACCAGTGATTTGGTAAGCTAATACTTTATTATTTGAACATAAATTAGGACACTTTGGGAGGTGCATATCGTCATAGTCATGAAAGTAGAAATTTCTTTAGTTAAGAATTATCACCTTTTAAAAAGTAAAGAATACACTATATTAATCTTATTTCTTATATTTAAAACTGTTCATTGGCTGATATAACTTTTTTTCAAGTTACGAAAACAAATATCGTTTAAGAAAAGTAATAAAGATATCAGGGGAATACAAATTCTTACTAATGGGAATCGGTGGAATTCAACATGATTGAAAAACTTATAAAAATCATTTAATGATTGAAAAAACGCTCACAATTCAAATTGTTCAAAAGGAGCAAGTAGATAGAAATGAAAAATTCTCTCTCTCTCTATATATATAAGTTTTTTCAAAGTTATATTTATTCACTTTCTTTGTTGTTTCAAAATATTTATGACATTTTATCCACATACAATACATTTTTAGAAATGTATAACAAACTGCGGTTCAAAGGCTTTATTTTTAATGTAGTTTTTTAAATATTCAATTCAACTCACACACACTTTAAACAGTGAGTGTTGAAACAGGTATATGCGACAAAACGTTTTAACGCTTATGAATATTTGGGGAAATATCTATGTTGCACTCTTATAAAGCTTAGGGGAAGGTATCTTAAATAGGGTTGCAAGTTCCTCTCTTCGTTTTTAAATACTTGCCCAGAACAACATTTCGGAGACAAAAAAAATACATTACTATTCCTTTCTCAAGAACTGGCGTCACATGGAATAATTTTTTCTGTTACTGAAGAAACAATTCAAGAATGAAGAGAAGAAAAATTTATTTTTTAAAGTTTGTAACTTCTATAATAATATAATAAAAGAAACATCCTGAGGTATTTAAAATTCCACGAAAAATCTAGGGATGTGAATATGTTCCTGTGCAGCCTCCCCCCCCTCCCGGATTTGCTACTGAACTAGGATTAATTGAGTTCAGAGGAATTCGATAGAGAGAGTGATCTAGATTTAAAAAATGTGTACTCCTTCCCATACGTACCTTCAGTTAGAGTTTTGATCATATTGATTATTTAATTAGACTTTAACATGGCTTTAGAGTTAAATAATTAAGGAAATATGTCTCATTAATTAATCACGTTCTTTATTAAATGTTATAATGGAGAATTCTACTTAATTGTAAAACAGCAAGTAGTATGGTTGAATTATCCGAATCCGATTTTAATTAATTGCTTGTGAAGAAATACATGTCAAGAATATACTCTTAATAATAGCACCACGCATTTGCTCGCACCAGTATAGTGTGCTCATGGGCTCGCTAATTCCTCTATATCCTATTATATTTTTCTAATTCCTCTACTACTTCCAATCTCTCTGTGTCAATCACTACGCCTCTTAAGCAGAAAGGATAATAAATACTAAGCCACTATTCTTCACCAAGGAGAGATTCTCATATAAAACATCGTAATAAGGTAGTCGGAGTGTAGGGGAGGCCCACCTTTTGCATACCATGCGCCAATGTTTTGACAGACGAGTACAGATGAGTCATATAACTTAAGCAATTTTCGCGCTATCTTATGACCCTTGTTAAGGGTTGGTAAATAGAGATTAGGATAGAATCATATTCGTTTAGGGGAGGAAAAGGAATAACTTAACCACGCAGTCAAATTAATTCATTTACACCGATATAATGAAATTGCCGCGGTAGCACAATGGTCATGGGCGTGGACTCGCGATCGGTGTTGTTTTCTTCTGGTCGTGGGTTCATGTCCTGGTGCCACTAAAATCCGGTCGTATAATGGAGCTGATGCAGTATAATGGAGTCGTATAATGGAGCCGAGGCCCGAAGTCTTTCCAATGACTTGGCGTGAAAGTTTGAAGAGGGAGTTGAGAGCAAAGGTGTATCCTAGTCACTTGACTGAGGTTTAAATTGACTAAGTACGTCACCAATAACTTTTGTGTTGTTTCCAAGTGGGTCATTGATTAAATCAATTATATTGATCTCATAGTTTCAAAATATATCACGTGATATTTTTTTTTGTAACAGTTAAAGCATATTCCATTACCACAATGATTCATCTTTCTTCTTTTTTTTTTTTCCAAATTTGACTGAATCGCCATCTGTTATATCATGCAAAGCACTACGATTTTACTTCCTGAGCTGTAGAGGTTATTTAAAGTGAAATACGCATGAGAACCCTTAGCATAGTATTTTAAAATTACAGAAAAAAATAATTACATTTGGAACTTGAGTTTGGAAAGTTCTAATATTAGAACAAATAAACAAATTCAAAACAACTCAAAGATCGTATTAATAAAAAGTTTTCTGTTTTATAAAACAAAATTTATAATGTAATTATGAGTATTCCATGAAATGATTTTGTAATTTTAAGAAATATGTGTAGATTTTAGAGTTTGTTAAAGGCCTAACGATAGCTATCCGGCCTCAATTACTTCCGATAAACTAGATGGCTTCAAGCTAGTGAGGTAATTAGAATACCAAAGTGTATGTTATTTCAGATTCTGTGTGAGACGTCTGCAGTATATACCTTCCATCCAGAGAATATTACAGGAAAATACTGGAACTATTAATGTACACTAATAAGTCCAGGACTGGAGATGATGGAATGTCAGTCCTCATCTTCTACACATATATATTGCAGCCGACTTTTAATTTCAAATTAAAGAGCTACAAATCTGTTTTTCAGGCAGAAATTTTAGGTTTTGACTTTACTGTCGAATATGGGTTGCTACCAATGGTAGAAAATTAATCTTAAAGTAGATTACATGTCCTCCCTAAAACGTTTCACTAATACAGCGAATAAATTGTTAATTGAATAAAACTAAAAAAAAAAAAAAAAACAGACATATGCTGCGGCTGCTGCTTTAAGGGGACTTAGTACCTTTGCACCTTCAAAAGTTCGATTTTTCAAATTTGATTTTAATAAATAGTACTGAATATTAGGAGCATTTTAAAACAAACCGCGTCAAAATTGGATAATTATTACGTCCTGTGCAACAAAAAATGTAAATGTCTAAAGTGGCTTGTTCTATGTAATGCAATGTAAACAAACCTCTTTTTCTCAGTTTGCTATTTTCACACTTTCCCACAGGATTAAAAAACATCTTTTGCATGCAGAGCTTTAAAATTTTACATGAGTGTTGTACTTGTAAATCTTTATTCTGTGAACCTCAATTTTGTTAATAGGATCATTAGATTTTATTTTATAACATGATACATGAAAAAAAAGTTACTAAATACAAACTTGATAACTTTTTTAATTTTTCAATTTTTTTAATGTAAGGTAAATTTAAAATTTGAGGTTTACAGAATAAGGTCATTATTCAGCTTTAATTTGGTATAAGAATTATGGTTCTGCTGTACATCTATCAAAAGTTATCGTGTGGGTAACGTAATGTAAGCTAATTTATTTTTCAAATTTTTGTATGCATATTTCATGTTGTATAAGAAAATATATTAATTTAATAGCAAAACTTGACCCAATATTTTAAACTATGCACTTTATTACACAAACTGGCAAAGTTTCATACTGAAATGAGCAAAAATTGTTGTTTTATGAAGAATTGAAAAAAGTTTGTCAAAATGTTCTACTTTTGATTTCGTAAGGTACTAAGTCCCCTTAAACACAGACACAAACTAAACCCTTCAATATTTCGTTAATAACACACCATTGAACTATGTACAATGAGCTTCTAGCGAACATTAAGTTACAGCGCAAGTCGGAAAGAGAGAGAGAGAGTCAGTTCTCAGAAGAGAAGGAGCGCACGCACCAGGTTGCTGCCTTTGGCGATGAACGCCTCGCAGTGCCTGTAGAACCTGTTTGGCGGTCTCATCAATCGGTGAGTGATCTGCCTGTTGGCGAACCGCCGCACATATTTCAAAACAGTGGCATTATTTGTATTCAATAGATTAACCTTTACAGTTAGGCAGTACATATGTTACACGAAAATTATTTTCTCATTTACTTCGGTTTCGATGCAATTGTTGTACCACTCTATTCAGAGACAGTTCATCCACCATTTTTTCCTGATCTTTCTTACGACTGTGCTGTACCATTCATTCCTCGTAGTTGGGTGGAGATATTTTCTCTTAAAGTCAACCTAAATGTGCCGAATAGTAAGGAATGCAGGCTGTGAGAACATTCCTTGCCACTCGGAACATTTATGAAAAACCAGATCTGATTTTGAAAATATATATTCCATTCGATAATATTTTGATGGCCATCATAGAAGGAATTTTAATTTTCTGTGGTTACTTTCCAGAAAATGTTTCACGGTAGTAAAGATTCAGAATTTGACGAAGGATTTAGGAGAAGAAAATTTTAATGATTCAGAGTTTGTAGAAGAACAAGAAAGTAGCATTTTCGAAGGTAATAATGAGGTGGATTTCGATGTATCAAGGAATTTTGAATTACTTAGAAATTTAGAAATAAATAAATATATTTTCCTCGAATATTCAAGATCCAGAAAATATTTATGTATCAAAAAACATAAAATTATTTTCATTGGAATTGATGAAATTAATTGAAAGTTTTGCCTTTGCTAGCTGTAATTTTTTTTTACTTAGTACCTGCGAAACGTATTCAAGTAAATTGAAATTAATTTTTTTAAAAGCTCACTAGCTCCTATTTGATCACGAAGTGAAGCGGTATACGAGTAGTTATGGTTGCGAAATCATGCCTTATAAAAGTAATAAATATAAACCTTTTCATTTATATATGATTACTGTTCAACATGTGATTCATATAAATTCTACCCTCTTGATACTTCTGAAATTCTGTACATAAAACTCCAGGAAATGCATGTTCTAATTTTAAAATGTACTTGAAAAAGACAAGCATATTAAAAAAGTCTTCAATACTTATAAAAATTAATTATGCACTTAAAATTTTTTTAGTTCTTAAATCAAAAATTGGAAGCAAAAATTTAGGAAAAAGATGATGTGATACAATATAATGCCAATTAATGGAATATTTCTAACTCGTAAATGATTACTGACGAAAAATTGGCAACTCTTACCTTCTCCTATTTGTAATGTGAAAACCTTAACAATACCACACGAGGCGAAAATGGACATACAAGACTTTCCTGTCGACGTAAGAAATTTTCTCCTCAATCCCAAAAGAGCCTCGTAGAAGGGTAGTTTGTCTCCGTTTCAGTGAAGTTGTCAAGGTTTTGATTCTTCAGAATCATAATCAAATGGAATTTCCAACTTGAAACACTTTAGTTAGGATCCCATTCAAGAATCACTCTTGACACTCGAAATATTTACTAACAGTGTCCACCAGCATTGAACAGTAACATTAAATTTGGTGAATTTTCAAATCACTAAAGAATATTTCCTATCACACATCAATCGGCAAAATTTAAACTTACTTTTCTTTTAGTACTGTTAAAGATTTAAAATCGTTTATTTTTAATGTCCCTTAACTGTAGACTTCCATGTTGGGAAATATTAACAATTAAAAAACAGTGTATTAGATATATATAGTAAATAATAGAAAATTTATACATAACCCTATAGCAATTCCTAAAATGTTTGCTAACGAATATAGAAATTTAAAATATTTAATGAATTCATTATTATCGAATATTTTTTACGCTCGTACATTATTAAAATTAAGAACTGTATTTCGCTTTTTAAACCTGCCATTAAAAAGGGACAACAAATTTTAACATTCTAGTGTAATATTTGTATATGCATTCATTACGCTTCATCTACATACTTTATTACACATTCGCAAGTACAAATCCAGTGCAAAGTTTTGAGACAAAACTCTCACTATTCTGTCTATAAATATCCGCAAATAGCCCTGAAGACCGTGGCGTGTGTATGCATTATTTGCATTCACATAAAATAAATACATCGCTCGTGCATTGAATGCTTTACAGTCTCATTTCCTTCGTAATGTGAGTAATTATCCTGATGAATACATTGATACTTCAGGGCATTCACATGTTCATTCATTCAGTTGATGAGTAAAACCTTTACATGCTTTTAAAATGAAAATGTATCTAACTTTTATAAATATTAAGGAAACTCAAATCAGAATAATTTTATAGTGCTTTTAAAAGAGGCATTTTTACATTAAAAAGTCCAGAATTGAACAACATAATATCATATTTATTTTAACTTAACTGTAATCAGTCATGTAGCTAAAATTTTAGCGTAACTATCTTTTTACTCGTATCACGAAACAGATTTTTAAAGTTTTTGCTTTTATTGTAAACTAAATATTGTTGGCATCATTGTTAATTGTTTCAAGGGGAATTTATTTCATTGAATATATTAAATTTAAAAAAATAAAGCAACATGCTTTGAGGTTAGTTGGGTGAAAAAAAACAACAACTAAGGCATTTGATTTTGAATTATATCATTATAACGCTAACACTGTTTAGGTTTTAATACAATACTTTTACAATTATTAATGAAAATCGTCTGAACTTAATTCATCAATCAAATTATTGAAACTGCTGATAATTTACTTTTGATTGAATAGTTGAATAATTAACGTTTCTTTATACTATATTGCAGCGAAGTTCACCATTTATATCCTTTTATAAAGTTTTTTTCAATAGGCAGGCGATAATTTTATTATTAATAAAAGAATAAAATAACGCCTGCTACTCAAAAAATATATTTATTAGCCACCTAAGGTGCTATTGTTTTAGTTGCATCACTTTTGGCGGCATACCAGTTCACTTTCAAATTTTTATCGCGTGCATCAATTTTAATTACATTTAGCATACATATATTCAATTAGTTAATACGTTTCGTTTTCTTTAATTTTAATTACAACTTTCTCAGATAATATTCAATTTAATAATTTATCGTTTGCTTTATTTTTAATTGCATGTTGTTTAATATATTCAATTTAATAATTTACCGTTTCTTTTCATTTTAATATCGGAGAAGTTTATTACTGTCCATTTCTCGATATTTCATCGTTTACTTTAATTCTTATACTTATTTGAATAATTAAATAATAGTTATAAAAAAAGCTCACCTTGGGTGGCTAATTATGTTCTTTGCAAAACTTTCATTGAACTTTATTATATATATATATATATTATTATTATTATTATTATTATTATTATTTCTTAAGCAATTTTCAAAATATGGGATTGAGTCTTTATTCTATTCCTTACAATTTTAGTATTGATTTAGGGGTACATTGGAAGGCCGATTTATTTTTCAGATGTGACTTTATTTCTTGGAACGTGTTCGTTTTATCAGATAATGTAGAAAAATAACTGCCATGTAAAATATTGAACGATTTTAAAAAAATTCAACTCTTCAGTGGACTTGAATATTTCAATAGCATCTCAATATTTGAAAAACAATTTTTCAGTTCCAAGGAGGAAATAAGGAGAAAAGTCACTATTAAATTCCTGAAACAAAGTTTTTTAATATCCATCTTAACTTTTATACAGTGGATTATTTAGTTACCCTATAATTTCGAAAAATATCAATTATTAAACTTAAGCATCCTGGTTTTTCAACAAATTTGAAGTTTTATTCTTAATTTCTGCTGTGTGTTAATTTTGTATTTATTTACAATCAGGTTATTCCAATTTTTTTAAGTTATTCTTCAATACTTACAGAAGTATCATAGAATCACTCTACACGAAAAGGGTAATTAAATATGCTATACTTTCAGGATTATCAGCTTTATATTTAGGGATTTTTTTTCAAGAAACTTGTATGCAATTTTTATAATTCAAATAATTCTGAGTAATATAATACAGTTATTAGTATTCTGCGATTAAAATACTATTATTAAAATCGTTGTAAGTTCAAATTAAAATGTTTTTCTTTTTTTTCCTAATTAAATTCTTACTAATTAAATTAGCCTAAAGTTCAAGAAAAAGCTCCCATGTGAAAGTTAAGCTGCATAGTTTTTTTTTTAGTATTATCAAAAATTCAAAGAATGCTTTTCTGTCTCAAGTTAACACTACATTGTTAACGTAGATATTTATAACAGAAGCCAAAAGTTCATGGAATTTTTTTTGTGTAAAGGTAACACTGCAGTGTTAATGAATTAAACTTTTTACAAATTCATTTGAAATTAGCTTAAGAGTACCAAGATATCCTAGGAATTGTGGAAAACCTCGTCTAAGACTCCATGTTTTTATAATATATATCTTTTCGAATAATTAGCAGAGCTTTTTTCTACTAATTATTCTACTACTACTACTACTACTTATTATTATTATTTGTTAATAATTATTTATTAATAATTATTTATTAATAATAATATTATTTATTATTATTATTAATAATTATTATTTATTATTATTATTATTAATAATTATTTATTATTAATTATTTATTATTAATTATTTATTATTAATTATTAATAATAATAATTATTTATTTATTTATTATTAATATTATTAATTAATAATAATTATTATTATTATTTATTATTATTATTATTATTATTATTATTATTAATAATAATAATAATAATAAATAGATTTTTTTTGTGTGTGCCTAATCATGATATTTTAATCATTCTATAGAACTATAGAAGCAAATGTTTTCCTCTTCCCCTTAGTTTAATATGGACTTGATTTAAAAGACATTTGCATTTAACTACCATTTTAAAGAAATCTAAAGTATATTATAATCTAAAATGTTTTATGCCTTTGTAAAGGGTAATTATGCATACAACAAACCAAAAATATTTTTTATCTAAGTAATACCAAAATTTTAAGTAATATTTTTTTACTTCAAAAATGAAAAAAGAAGTAAAATTTCCAAAATTAGCAAGTTTTATAATTTTTTTTCAAAGAAATTAATGCAATATCATTCACAGATTTGGCTCATTATTTTCTCTAAATTAATTTACAATTTAGAAATATTTTTTTGTGCTTATAAAAGAAGAAAATAAAATTTTCAAAAAAGCAAAGTTCTATACTTTTTGCAAAGAAAATATACTGTAATATCATTAAAAAAGTTGGTTTACTACTGTTATTACATTGTTTTATATACGAGGAACAAAATATTTTGAATATTTATGGAAAATTATTTCTAAAAAATGATAAATAAATACGCACAAATATATGCAGAAAATCATATCCATATTTAACTCAAATGAAGAGAACAGCGTTTTGACTGAAAAAATACTTTTATAGTTTATTAAAATGTTTAAAATATCTTTATTAGGCATTGAAACATCTTAATCTCTATGTATAATTTAAATATGAAATGTTACAAAATGAAAAAGTCTTAAATTCGGTATTTTATTTTTCCCCTTATGTTCTGGTACCCTTAGAAAAAAATATTTTATTTATCTTTATTTATACCATTAATAATAAATTTTCAATATATCCCAATTTGACTGTTATGAACAAAACAACTCATTCGAATAAATATAACTACAGTTTGCCAACATATTCAAAATTTAGAAGAGCACTTCTTTACCAATTCTGGAATCATTCTAATCATAAGAAAGAAATCTCATATTTGAAAAAGAAAGAATAAATAAATACACAAATAATCAAGTGAATTTTCCGTACTTTCCGAAATATTTCCCCAAATATGAGAAAGCTGTTATCAGTATATGAAATTATAACTTTTTCCTAGGGCAACATCATTTGGCAATTTTATTTATTTGAGTATTTATCTGACATACTTAACTTGTTCGTATCGCTATTTAAATTACTGCAGACGATAAATCATAGCAATCGCATTCAAATATAAATAATTTTTTTTAAATCACTAAGGAGCTAGTGCTTTGTGATAGAAAACTATTATTAAATATTAGCTGATAAAATTAAATTAAATAATTATAGTTAACGTCTTGTAATATGATAAGAGTAAAAAGTTATAAAACCTCCTTGAACAAAATTACAATATTACGATTAATGCTTGTTTAAAAAAAAAATCTTTCTTCCTTTCAAAACAGAAAAATTTCGAATAATACCGATTAAAATGTGTTAAAATATTGTTTGATGATTTTATTTTATGTTTTCCTTATAAATCGTTTGGTAGTTACAAGATATATAACTATTTCAACAACCAAACGA
>BMAW01112642.1:40315-62726 GCA_019974015.1 Nephila pilipes
ATCGACTCGTTGCTGTTTTTGTTCCATCGAAAGCAATCGCGGCACCCCCTTGGAAAAAACCTTTTTCACTTCACTTCAAAAAACCTTTTTCAGTAAATACACTTCCATATGATATCTGTGTCATCTCAGCAATCTCACGGAGCTTCACTTTAAGATCTTTCATTATAATTTTTGTCACTTCACTCACATTTTCCGGTGTAACGGCTTCCACAGGTCTACCCGAGCGTTCCGAGTCATTTGTGTCGGTACGACCACGTTTAAACTCGGCAAACCACCGACAAATCGTTGCTTTTGATGGAAACACAAGAGTCCGGGTAACATTTTTCAATCCATTGTTTCGCTTGCACGGTGTTTTTACCCATTAAAAAACAATGTTTTATCAGAACACGAAACTCGGTTTTTTCCATTTTTTAAACAAACTATAAAACGACTTTACTCCAACCTCGATAACTCAGCTGTTTCTGGTCCGATCGACTTAAGATTTTGACACGTTTCAAGCAAAGGTTCGTACTCTAGAAAGACCTGGTTACTGGTTTACTACGAGCGCCATCTCTGGGTTAGTCTCGGGAGTTATTGATTGATGTGTTACAAATTCGGAACATGGAAATGTTATTCTTTAGACATTGCATTTTGATTTTAATGATAGAATGCAAAAATACATATATTTCTACTTGTTTTCTTTGAAACACCTATATTTTATTATTTGTTTTTGTATACCTATTCTTACGAAAATCCGTGAATTTGATAGATTAATTCATATTAATATGTAATCACAAAATAACAAAAGTGACAATGAATGAGAGAACAACAAGCAAATGACTGCTGCTTAACAAGAAACACATGCATTAAAAGTAATTGTTTTCTATCAGAGTTCAGCTCGATATGGTTTTAGGTCCCATGGAGGGAGACAAACTTTTTCTTGAGTTCCAACGATGTTTCGAACCCATGATCATTGAGTCCGATAAAAAGTTGTCCGATCACTTTTTTAGTTTTTGGACAAAAAAGGGAAGTCCCTGTTGTGCTTAGTTATCAAGGAGTTTTAATTTTTGGCATTATTGCTGAAGAGAGCCGTGGTATAATCACCTGTGAACCGACGTGTAGTAGGATTCATCTCAGATGTTTGGTACTGACTCAGTTGCAGTTAATGACTGTCAGATATGTAATAATTAAACACAATTAATCATCTATCTCAGGTGTGTGTAGAGTGATCTGTTACACACCCATTAAATTCAAATTAATGAGTTTTTAATATTCAACGTTCCGAATAAAAGTGATTTCATATCTTTGATTGCAAGATTTTTTGAGTGAGTGATTATTCATTTATGAGTCATGGCAGAACTAATCAATGAGAAAAGGGAAACCAAAAAGTTGCACCTTTACTTATATCACCTCATTTATTCTTTTTTTCTTCTAATAAAATTTACTTCCCTTCTTTATCAGTTTACTGGTATTCTAGGAAATATGTGTTTACCTGTGGAACTTTTTAAGTGTGTTCTTATGATCCTATTCGAAATTTATATTAAAGTTTTCTCCACTATTTATCTTTGGTTTATTTAGTTTTCTTCCACTTCTGTTTGCAAAGAATTTTTGTTTAAGTATTACAAATTTGTGTTTGTTTTTCTGGGCTAAAAATATTGATATAAATGTAATGGGATTTATATCTTATTCAAATTCAAATTTACAAATATTTATAATAGTGATATCTTATTTTTTCATAAGCAATCCAAATAATTTATCTAAGTCTAAGCGTTTTTCAACAGTACAGAGAAATGTGAACGTTTTAAGGATATAAAATTGATATGGACTTGAAATGTTATCTGTTAGAGATAGTATGATGTAATTAGTGTAATTTGATATGAATAAAAAGGAAAAACTCGCATGACTATTTATTAAATTTATTTTTATTTTACTATATTAAGTTTAAGATGTATATGGAATTTATTTTGGATTTTCATTGATATGAAAATATCATTCACGCGAGAAAGATTCCAAACATTTGTCAAATGTATTGAAAAAAACATCATATGATAATTATAATTTTTCATTAAAAAAAGTTTTTGATATTTAGCAGAATAAAACTACAATTTTAATAAATATTGTTACAAAAATTCCTTAGTCCCGTTTGTGAGCGAACGAATGAAATTAGTCCGACACGAAGGACAATGGCAAATGTTCAGGAGCAGAGCGACATAGGTAACAAAACTAATGCAGATTAACATCAGAGACAGGAATCACGGCACTTGTTTTGATTAGCGACACAAAAATTGATTTATTTTATTAATGTTATACTAGAAGCAAGTCAAGGGTTATTGGAGACGCACCTTATAATTTTAAACATCTCTCAAGTGACGAGGACGACACCTGAGTTGGCATCCCCCTCTCCTAACATCCACACCACACCAATTGGAGGACTTTGAGCCACGACAGATTTAACGTACATCGGCCCTGAATACACGAAAGGGCCTTTAGCGGGCTCGTACCTACGACTCGACGAACCTAGCTCGGCTGCGAGTCTGCTGCCTTGACCACTAGGCTACAGCGGCCCGTACATGTATTAATGACGTGGATGGTTAAGATATGTAAATATTTGCATGGTAGATTTTTTTCATACCATGAAATCCTTTGCAATGACCGTTGATTAAAATAAAAAAATAACATTTTAAATATTTTTTTTCTTAAGCTTATCCAGTAAATCATTATTATTATTTTTAAATTTAGTTTTCGATATAGGAATAATATACTATTTCTGATTAATACAGGAAAAATAATCGTATATCGAAGTCGCATGACAGCTCAATAAATTATCATTATGTACATTAAATATTTGATGAAACTCAAGCATCAAAAATAGCATTAGAGCATTTTAAGTTGAATGTTTAAGATAGCATTACACCTTCAAACCACAATTTTCGGTCACGTTATCAATTTTTGTATTTTTGATTTCATATTGAAATTCAATAATTTATCTTTAAAAATATGTTTGAACTTTGTTTATTTAAAAGCTGATTTACATTTGTTTTAATATATTACTTGATTATGAATTTCTCTGATAGATAGACTCTAATAAACGACATTTTATGCATCAATGAACCAGAAATCTTATAAATATGTTTTTTTTAAAACATATACATATAATAGATTATAATTGAGAATTTCCTTTCTGAAGAATTTTTTTTGTAGTGTAATAAAGTGAAACGCACAATGACTTTGAAGGAAAATATTAGTGTTCAGAACACGAACTACAGTAAGGGCTCTTTAAATAGAATGATTGCCCTTTTCTAGGATAAGGTTCTATTTTGTATTATTCGATGCACAAGATGTCAATATATTTATTTTCTCTTGAGTTGCTATGTTTTGCAGACATTCTTAATTTTTGCTTACATTTGTATAAAATGCCCTTTTGACATTTGTTGGCAAACTATTTCAAAGGCGCTCTGTTACCTCAACATTATTTCAGACGATTTTAAACAGTTCAGCCACAGAGAGAGTTAAGTAGATTATATACATAAAATCATTCTTAACTTTGAAGGTAATAAATTGGTTACCATAGCAATTATACTCTCGCTTTCTTCAAGTAATTTTTTGCGATTCTTTTATTTAAGATAAGTTATTAATGAAGAATGAAATGTAAAACGGGTGTTTGAGAGTATTGATTATATATAATGAAAGATTTGAATAAAAGATAAAAGAAATTCGATAAAAATAAAAAAATTATAAAGAATCAACCATGTTTAATTTATAAAAATCTTTGTTTGCGTATAACTTTAATTATTTTATTTTATGATTTTACTATGCTATACTTCTTGAACTGGGAACTGTAGAAATAAATTGACTTTTCTTATTGAAGTGCTTGCTAATCCATTGAAAATTAAGATTATAAAAAAAAGGAAATTTTAACAATTTATTTTTATCTTTACTGCTTTATAATCCTCAGACGGAAAAGAAATTTACAAAGAACTGGATTGTTAATGGATTTCACAAAATGAAAACCACTATCAACAAAAAAGAAATTTTTAAAAATCCATACCAGAAGGATTAATGTTAAAAGACATTTGAAATATCTATGAGGTAAAAGCATTTCTTAATTTATTTAAATTAAACTCAATATTTACTCAAACAGTCATATTTTTCAGAGAAAATGTAATTCATTATCAAAACAAATTATTTCTTGGAAAGTACTTAAATTGTACTAGTAGTAAAACACATTAAACATTAGCAAAGAAATAAGACTTTAATCCGATAAGATAAATAAATATTTTCAAAATTATGTGTAATTGCTCTCTTATTTGCTTAAGGTTTGTGTTATTCGGATTTTCATAAGATCCAAGAATACTATATTTAATCGAAGTTTTATGCATGTTTTTTTAACTCGCTAACAAATATTTATTTTAAGACTGGAAGTATTAGAGGAATTTAATCTAAGTAATTTATTTGATGTTCTAATTCAAATTTCATTTAATAATACTCAATTTGGGCTTAGAAGAATTTTCTGTTATTTGTGATATGGATTGCTTAAATTGCATCTGAAATTAATGATCTCTTCACGTTTAAATTCATGTTGTAAAATATCCAATACATGTCCTGTTTAAAAACTGTAAAGTACTTTAAATTAAAGGATACAAAGAATACGAACAATTGCGGAATACGAAATTTAAGGCTTCTTAGCAGACAGGTCCTGTCGGTAGTTTTATTAACCTCAAATCTGCTTATGACAATGTATGGTGTGAGAGCCTCCTATGTAAGCTTACCAATCTAGGTATTAGGGCAAATCTTTTTAACTGGATTCCAAGCTTCTTGTGCCAATGCTCTTGTAGAGTAAGGTTGTGACATTGGTCTATTCGCCGTTTCTCTTCACTAACCTTGGGGACTTTTAATTGAGATTGATTGCTTTCGCTAAACAACCTTTGCAAAACCAAAAATGAAACGTGATACATAAAGTTATTATATAAAGCAGTTAGGAATGAAGTGAAGTTGTTAGGTTTGGAAATATATAAACTCCGACTGAAAGTAGCAAGGGTGGCTGAAAGAGAGTCTGAAGGAGTAGAGGGTCTGAAAGAGGGGTCTGAAGGAGTAAAGAGGCTGAAGGAGTAGAGAGACTGAAAGAGAGGCTGTAGGAGAGGTGAAGTTGAAGTGATAGATAAGAGGAAGGAGGAAAGAGAGATTGAAATAGAGGGTTCGAGTAAAGATTGCTGCTAGAAGGATATTTCCTTGTGTTTTCAACAGTTGTTCCGGAGTCTGAGTTGCAGTCGAGGAAGGATTAGTGATAAGAGTCTGTTAGATTACTATTGGTGGGTTAAACTAAGGTATTAGAAAGCTTACCCGAGAGAGCATAGGCAGTTGTTGTCATAGTAAATATTTGTTAATAAATTGTTGAAAGATTGTTTTGGTGATTCTGTAATTATTTGTGTCGTGTGTTTAATACTTGAATCTAGTGATGGCACAAGATGAAGCCCGGGTCGGGCGGGCGTCACAAGGTACAGTAATGCAATTTCGAAATCCAATATCCTGAAAACGGGTCTCCAATAGGGAGCCGTTAGTAGTTGTTTCTTTTTTAACATATACATTAATGATTTGATTCTAAGTAATTCGAGATAAAAAAAAAGAACGTTTTTAAAAACCACCTTTTTATATGGTGGCAAAGTTTACTACAAAAATTATTTGGTGGTATTTTGACAAATGTGTCTACCCTGGTCCGCTTCTCAGACTTGATGTTCAGTCAAAAAAAATCGCCAAGTTTGGCAATTTTTGAAATCGCGCCAAACGGTTATGCTAAACATCATTATTAAAAAAAAAGTATTGAAATATTAGTTAAAACTTGCCGCAAATGTCTGAATATTTAATTGTTAGGCGAGTAAGAACCATTCCCGAAGTTTCGGAGCTCTAGCTTGATGGGCAGTTGTTTAAATTAACGATCGAAAATTCAATGGCACACTGATACACTCACCAAGTGAAATACATAAAAACGTAATAAAATAAGGGATACTCAAGGCGTAAAATACCTCTTATACATAGATTATCTGGTTTTTGGACAGTTTCTAGAAAAGTAAACGCAAGAACATGTATAGAGTCTAAACTGTCTGCTGCTCTGTATGCTCTGGGGTATTGGTGTGATATTAATAATATGAAGGTAAACTTTATTAAATCCTACTGCCTGACATTTTCCCTTATGCATCAATCTTTGGATCTTCAACTTCAGTATAAGGGCATTTTTTCAGTATAAGGCAATTTCATTAGAAGGAATTTTGTGTTTTGTTTCCTTGTCATTATATATAATTATAATCCCACTTGTGATATTATTAAAAATCTGGAAGTGACGTTGGAAAGCAAACGAACATGGAAGCCCCATGGGGAGGAGAATACAAACCGTACCATGAAGAGGCTAAGTTCTTTAAAATGCCTTGTCGGAGCAAGGTGGGGTTGTACTAGAACAACTCTACTTCAAACCTATCACACCTTTACTTGCCCCTTTTTGACTTATTGCTGTGAACTACTTGTTGTGGCCAGGAAAAATGTACTCGAACCCCTAATCCGGCCCTAGGTATTGTTACTGGGGCTGTAAAGACCACCCCGATAGATGCCATGCTTTTGTTGACTGGTGATTGGCACTTAGAACTGCGATTCAAGAGAAGGTCATTATTCTCTGGGCAAAGATCATCAGAGTACCTGGATGTTTTTCACTTTGGAACGAAGTCAGTCGGTACTTGACTAGAAATCTAAAGACCCAGATGGGCTTCCTTCAGGGAGACCCTCAGTTAAAAACTTCACTCGGCTTAATTTTTGAACCAGAACTTCTCGTTCCACCACAAAACTCAATAAAATTGACAGCCACCCAGATTAATTTTTCACTGTGTCAAAGAGTTACTAAAAGTAACACATATTCTTCTATTTTAAGATTTTGGAGCTTGAAGTATTACACAAAAACTAATCCGAACCCGAGTGGCTTTGGAATTTTACTGCATTGGCTCTAATGCAGGTGCCAGAGTTTTCTCCAAAGTATTTCCTTCCTACATCCCTGTGAGAAGAGGTACTGCATTTGACGGAAAAAATGCTACGATTCTTACAACCCTATCCCAGTTACACTGTCACCTGGATAAGTTCATGAGAGTTGTTGCCCCCTGCGATTCAAAGGCTGCGTTGCTAGCCATCGTATCTGATGAACATAACACCTCGTCAATCATCGTCACCGCGACAACCTGGCTTCTTTTGAGAAAACTATCGTCTTCCTGTGGGTTCCTGCCCGCAATGGGGTCCCAGGTAACGAGACAGCGGACTATCTGGCTGAAAGGGGTATTTTGATTACGCAGAATGTGCTTATCGTTCTTTGCCTCTGTGTACAATTAAAAACCTTATTAAAAAAATCTATCAAAGCCCATGCTCAGAAGGACCTATCCAATCGTCTAACTCACAATACTACTTCGAAGAAGGCTGTCTCCAATTTGAGTAGAGGCCCGAAACATATAGAGGTCGCTGAATTCTGCCTAGTCACCGGACATCTTTTTAGATTCAAAATTGCTCCTTCCTCGGCTTGCACTCTGTGCAGCGCTGGTGAGGATATAGACTCCACTCATCTGCTCCACTGCCCTGCGCATCGGAAGTCTTTTGTTTCTGAAAGTTTCTTGAAGACTAGTGTTGAAGCATTTCTTGTTCTTATTTTGTGTTTTGTGCCCTTGTAATTGTGTAATTGTTTTTTTTCTTTCATTTTTAGCTGTAACTGTTTATAATTTGTCATTAGAAATAAAAAAAAATAAGGACCTTGTTTTTGTGTGTTATTTACATATTGGCCAAATAAGGGGCTGTTGATTAGTTAGATCACTCGTTTGCTTCAATTTTATTTACATTTAGCTTAAATATATTCAATTTAGTAATTTATCGTTTGCATTAATTTTAATATCGGAAGAGTTTACTAGCGTCTACTTATCGATATTTCATCGTTTACTTTAATTCTTATATTTAATCATATAATTTAATCATAATTATTAAAAAGGCGCTCCTTGTGTGGCAAAATCTGTTCTTTACAAAATTTTGCATAGAACTTTCTGAAATTCTCTTTTTATTATATTTTATATAATTAGTAGAACTTAGATTTCTTTGTGTACCTAATAATGATATATTAATTACTCTACAGAACTATAAAAGTAATATATTCGTCAAAAAAGGTTTTTACCCCTCTTAGTTGAATAAGGGTCAGATTTGTAAGAAATATTTGCAATTAAATAGCATTTTAAAGAAAACTATTGCACAATATGGTTCCAAAATTTTTTACGTTTCTGTAAAGAGTCGTCATACATTAAGTAAGTCAAAAATATTTTTCCCTAAGTAATATTTAAATCTAAATAAAATAATTTTTTTATGTGAAAAAAGAAAAAAATTAAAATTTACAAACTTGCGAAGTTCTATAGTTTTTTCAATAGAAAATATGTAGTATTACCATTCAAAACGTTGGTTCACTATTTTTGAGCATTATTTTACACGCGATGAATAAAATATTTTGTGTATTTATGGAATATTATTTTTTCAACTTACAAGGAAATAAATATTTTGATCACGCAAAACACCTAAGCTCTGTGAATAATACTAAAATATAAATGCCATAAGATAAAGAATCTTAAGTTTGGTATTTCATTTTCTCCCGTATGTTCTGGTACTCTTAACACAGACAATACAGCTTAGATTCAAAGCAAATGTATTTGCGAAAATACTTAAATGTTAAAAGAGTGAATTTCTTATAATAGCAGAACATTTATTACATGACAATCGAGCGTAAAAATTTTAACTGAACATTTATCCAATGTTCTCTCTTTCCGAATAATAATTAAGTTGAAGTATTGAGACTAAGTTCGCCTATTCAGCGAGAGAGGAATTCCCAAGATCATGGGAGGAGCGTAAACTCTACACAAAGAATTAAACGTAAGTGATTTTAATTACATGTATTTATACACCTAACAGGGAATCTTTCTGACGAACTTTTATTAAGAAGAACAAATTTTGTTTTGATGTGTTATGCTTTTAGATACGATTGCACAATTTATCTAGACTCTAAGTGGTTGAATTTATAACACGGATGGCTCCTTTTACAATATTATCACTACTGCAAAATTCGAACTTATTCTCCTTCCGTTCTTATGCAGGGAAATATCTGACAGCTTTTTTCTGAATTGCTCTGAAATGTATGTATTGGTTTTTGAGGATAAATTCGATAGAGTGGCCTTACATTTTTATTTCCGAGCCGCAATTCAGACTATTAGTTGAACTAACCCTTCCTCACTAGAGAATATATCTTAGAATCGACAATATTTGCTAGAGTTGTTATAAGGATGAAACGCGTGGTGCTTCAATTGATATCTGATCACTATGGTATTTCTTGGAACGAGCAAGCCGATGGTCTTTCTAAAAGAGGTTGTAAATTACTTCAAGCGAGATTTTTGGCACTTGTATTCCATTCTATAAGATTACATTTCACGCAATTGATAAATAAAAGGTACAAATTACTAATTCAAGATAGGATAAAGTTAAAATGATGAGCTGAAGATATTTGGACAATTCCCAGGACTCCACATTGGCAAGCTGTTGCTTAATTCCCTCTCTTGACGAGTCATAACTGTCTGTCAGATTATTTCTATTGGAATCTGTATGAACCCAGACAGTCCAATATGTAATTCGTTAGATACTATAAATATTGATTCATAATAGAAGACTAAGTCCGTCGATGTGCATCATTTATTGGTGACTCAGAAAAGGTGTTTTACTGATGTGCTAGAGGAATTTTGAGGCAATGATTTTGGTAATATCTTTTATCTGTTCTAGTTTTTATATTTATATTTGCATTGGCAATGCAAATAAAAAAAAGCATCAGAAGTAGAAATATGGAAGTGCACGTACAAAAAGGACTAAAATTAGGCAATGCGGACAGAAAGCTATTAAAAATGCGGGGACGTAGATTGCCCCAATTATCTGTCTTTCGAATTGATAATCCAGATGGTCACAAATGAGACAACTTACTATTAAAACAGCTGACAGAATTAATGGTCCAGATTGAGAGATTACATTTGTAGAAGTCTAATGAAAAATGTAAAAGGCGTTCCACTGAATTTCGACGCACGCGGCTTTTTAAACTAAGGTAAGAATTTCGTGAAATGCCTGAAAGGGTTCTTGTTGCGTTATGGGGAAATTGATTTGGATCCAAATAATATACAAAAACAGCTAGGGGGGCGGTAAAATTACCAAATATGCTAGAGAAGTTGTTACTGCTTTAATATGCATTACAATGGCTAAACAATCTATGCAAAAATGGGCGAAGCAATCAATCTACTAGTCTTACAAATCTTTTATTACAATTAACCGTAAAAAAATAACTCAGTTTTGAATAATTAACTTAAAATTTCTAAAATAGACTATTTCCACGAGTATATTTTATTTTTTATTTCATCGCTACACATACACCTTGTCTTTATACTCAAATTATGCAAGAATTTCAAGTACAAAAGCGTTGCCAAACTTTAATAGTAAAAAGAGCTAAGGCAAAGGATTCTAAAGCAGAAATGCAATTATTGAATAAAATATTTAAAAAAAGCAAACTATAAGTTATTGAATTAAATACATCTTAGGTCAAACGTAATTATTATTGCTGCAAAGTGAAACTAAAATTAATCTGTACATATCAATCTGTTCTCTTACTTTTTCAAGTAAGTTGAGAATATTTTAGCTTCAGAAGAAAGAGAGAGGTAAGTAAGAGAAGGCTTATCAGCTTAACCTATAAATAGGTTATATTATAAAAGGATTTTATGATAATTGGAATGCTTCCTCTTTTCTATTTTATGAGTAATTCATGGGTTTCTGATTCAAATTTCAGAGATCGGACGAGATATTAAAAAAACAATGATGGTATAAATCCAAAATAGCAACCATTTTAAAATGTTCTAAATATTTTCTTGTTATATAAATTGCTAAATAAAATATAAAAACATTGCATGTAAAGGAGATATCAGGCAAAAAAAATTGTGACAAATAATTAATTACAATAATTATTTTTATCATTGTAATTCTGTTATATAACACTATTTCTCACAAAAATTACTTCAGTCTTTGTACACAAAATTGGGTTTCTATGCTTCTGTAATTCAAAATTTCAAAAAGTTTAAAAGATAGCCTATAGCTTCATAAACCAAGATAAAAATTATTTTTTTTTTCATATTTTGAGATGAATTGCAATTCGTATAAAACACGATTCTTCTAAAAATTAATTTCCCAAATTGGGTGAAACTTATCCTAAGGCTTGCAAAGAAGTTTACCACTTTGGGTTAAGGTGCATTATACATTTGAGACCTGAACTATTTGCAAAAAGTATCTGTAACGTCATATGCCTTTCTTCCACACCATCTCAAAAAGAAAACTAGGAGTATCGACGAGTTTAGATTCTCGTTGGCTAATGTTACTCCCCCGTGGAAGGAGAGAGAATCGTTTGACCTTGGTTGATGGCGACGTTTCAATCCCTGGGCTAATGGATCGCAAAATTGATCGTCATTTATGCTGCGCATTTAACAACCAGACTAAAAGAAATGTCCCTCCCGGGCTAGTTATAAATGTGTTTGAACTTCTAGCATTGTTGTTAAAGGGAGTCTCTGTGTACTCCCTCTCCATTATCATCGAGACCTACGAAAAGAAACATTGGTATTAGAGAGACGGTTGCTTTTCTAGCTTTATTGCAATTTATTTTCAACCTATCCTGTTGTATTGTTTGGAACAGTTTTCATTTGGCATCATCGACTTTCTCTAATTCAGTGGCAGGTCTCGTCGACACGTGCGTCGTAGCCTGAATATAAATTGTTTCGAATTACATGCGATTGTCTTAGGCACGCAGGAGCAAGTGTTTTGCGTAGGGCGCATGTGAAACCAGTAGTTCTAGGATGTGCTGCCCTCTAGTGTTCAAGTCCTAGGTCACCACTTTGGCGTTATGTGTGTGGTTTTCTATGCCATATAGATGAAGTGTAGTTGATCCGAGGGTTCCAGTGACGAATCGAACTCTGGTCCATTGGGTCCGAAGGAAAGGTGGTCTGTCGTTTTTTGCTGTCGCCTTTACCCACTAGACTAAAAGAGACGTCTCTCTAGGGCTAGCTATTAAGGCGTTTGAACTCCCAGTGTTGTTGTTGAAGAAGAAACAACAGATAAAAATGTTGCAGTTAAAAAGCTTGAAATTGTGGGGTGATACATCTTCTAATTTTCAGAAGACGTTATCAATGGCAAATTTGACTCAGTAACGGCTAGTCAATGAAGGTTTTACTTAGGTAAATAATCGGGATAATTAACTTTTTTGCTATACATCCCATAAAAATCGTCCAATTAGTTATTTAATCGATTAGTTGACAAGGTTTGTTTATTACATAATAAAATTACAATAAAATGCTTAAGCAGGAATAAGCATGTAAAAATTCATATAAAATTAAGGGAACACATATGATTGGGTATCGTTGTAATAAATTATTACTGAGTAATAACCGAGATTTCTAGATAATATTTATAGTGCACATAGATTTATTTTGAGTATTTATTTGTATATTGTATCTTATTTGAATAATGTTGTAAATTACAGATATTAATGCTGATTTACTAGGTTTCAAAAAGCCATAGATTAAGAAGCCAGCAATATCTTAACCAGCAGTATAAATCTTAATTATTTTCTCAAAGTATCGTAAATTTTTAATAATTAAAAAATATTCGGATAGAAACTTAATGATTATTAAATATATATAATAATTAATAACTGGCTCTATAACCGCATGTCTATGAAGGTTTTACTCAGAGGTTTACCGGGATAATAGACTTTCTTGTTATATATCCCATAAAATTAACAAACTAATCAATTATTAGTTTACTGAATACCAAAAAACGATTGATTAAGTTCGTTTATCACATAATAAATTAAATGAAGCACCTCTGGTAGGGATTAAAAATTCATAAAAAAATTAATAGATAATGTAAGAGGGGTATATATGTCGTTGAGGTTAATTACTAATGAAACATATCTTAGATATCTGAACAAAATTTGTTATGCATAATAAAGAATTCTAATGTAAATAATGTACAGCTATTAATGTTGATTTATTTGGTTTCAGGAAGCCATAGATTGAAGAAATCAGCAGTTTCTTCAAGTTTTAATTATCCTCCCGGGGTATCGTAAAGTTTCATTTATTACTAAAAGTATTCGTGACAGAAACTTAATGTTAGTTTATTACTTTTAAAACAGACTTCGCTACATATTAACAATCCACAGTTATGCATTTTTACAACGTTTTTCTGAATTTCACTTGGTGTGTGAGTGTGTGTGTATGTGTGTGTGTCATCAAATTTTCGATCGTTAATTTAACCAACTTCCCATCAAGCTAGAGCTCTGAAACTTTGGTGAATTGTTCGTACTCGCCTAACAATGCAATATTTAGACATTTGCAACCAGTTTTAACTAATATTTCAATAATTTTAATAAGTCAAAATATTCTTTCCTCTCGGCGCATTTATGATTGAGGAAAAAATTTCTTTCCCCCTCTGGGAACACCGGGAACTCCCCATATGCCACATGAGGTATCGTAAAACTCACAAAAAGGGAGATAGTAAAGATTGCTGACTTTCAGTCAGTAATCATTCGCAAGAAAGAAAGATTCCAATATTTGGCGCCGTGTCTTATCACAATAATTTTTTCTGAATTCTGGTTCCCATTTTTTTTTAATAGAATGACTTACAAACTTTTCAATGCGCGTTTTGATTTTATGAGTGTTATGAATTTTTTAATACACTCACAAATGTCTCTTTTTAAGTAAATTTTACAGTTAAAAATAACTAACAGTTTTAACTAACATTTCAATAATTTTCTTTAATAAATTTTGCCAACATATAAGAACGTTAGTTTATATCTCGAATTATTTCTAGCTATCTTTGATCTGTTAAAATACGTCATTGTAGATATCAACAAATTGAAATAATCTCCATACTGCTGAGTGTTTCAATCTACAAATTCTAGAAAAGAAGAAAATCAATAATAATAGCTGTAATTTACAGCCCTATGTGCAATGAAATAAATTAATATGCATCACTAATTTCATCGAGACACTCTTATCTATGTTAGCTCTTAATAATATAATTAATTGATTTTCCTTAACTCATATTGTAACTTTTCTAGTTCAAAACTTTAAAATATTTTTTCTCACATTTTAAAGCACTCAATTGAGCTGAAATTTTCTATACACGATTATTTTGGATGATAATACAATAATTTAACTATAATTAATAAAAATTAATCAATTGAAACTAATTATATAATAAATTAAGTTTTACGCCAAGTTTCTCGTCAAATCGCCAAATGGTCGCCAAATGCGTCGTTTAATAGTTTATAGTTTGCTTTAATTATAATTACATGTAGCTGATACAATATTCAATTAAATAATTTAGCATTTGCATTAATTTTTGTTACATTTAGCTTAGATATATTCCATTTAATAATATAATTTATCGTTTGCTTCAGTTTTAATTACATGCTGCTTAATTAATTAATATAATGCTTAATTGAGCTAAAAAATTTTATACCTATTTATTTTAGATAATAAATTTAATAAATGTTAAATAACAAAACAAATTATTAAAACTGATTATTGAATAAATTCGACTTGATTCAACGTTCCCTTTTGCTCTTGCAATTTAAGGTATAAAAAATTATTTTACCCAAAATATGAAGTGTAAAAGAAAACCCATGATCAAAAAACTCGTTTTTTACCGGTGTTATTAAATCTTTGTTTATATATTTCAGAATTTAAAACGTTTATATATTTCAGAATTTAAAAATTTAATAAACACAACTGAAGCATGCATTTTAATGCGGGTACAAAACTGGATATTTTTCTATATACTATCTAATAATCCAAACTTTATAACTAAATTCATAACTAATTGATTAAGCTCTATTTCAGTGACAACAACATAAAAACAGCTCATTTAGAGCTGTTTTTGTACATTTAGTTTAATGCAAGCCGTGTTTCTAGCTAAAACCTGATTCAATGCAAAAGAAGTTTAGTCTCATTTAATGACCTCAACATTAGTCCCCAGGTATTTGAAGCATGCGCCTATTAACATAATCTACCGATTCGAACACATCCCTTCATAATTTTAATCAAGCGGAAACTATTAGAAATTGTTTAGTCAAATTATGATAATTATGATGGATGAAATCAGACAACTTTCGTGCTGCAGTCTTTCGCAACTCATTAAAGATAATTTAATATGAGGTTCGGGCAACATTCATTTACTTTGTTTAGATAGGTTAACAGTTTTGTATATGCTTGAGAATATTATGAAAATATTCTTAAAGAATGTACTAGGTCGTTACAATATTATTTTTCTTTATCAAGATAGTTTAAATTATAGGTTGCCAAAGTGGTCCAGATGGACCCCCATGGGTCCATAGGAGACCACACGGGGATCCACGGAGATGTGAAAAGAAAACAGGGGTTCACAAGTTGTAAGTGGGGATCCACGAAAAATTTTCTGGTTTTCATATTAAAGAACAAAAATTCTGGCTTGGATTTACCTATCAACGTAGGCAGGTAGCATCATTCACTTGGTAGGTACTCAAAAATATTCGAGACTCAGTTCAAACACAGAATTGAATAGAACAATAGATAATAGTACAAGTGTACACCATATGTAGAGACTTGCAAAGTGCCGCCCGCTCGTCCGGGATGCTTGTTTAGACCTGCAAAAGGAGGAAATTCGACTTGCGTTGTGCTTGCAATCTACATTAGTATAAATACGAATGCCAAGAACAAAACGTTACTCGTTTGTTTCCGGGATTTTGAACATAAAAGTGTGACTGTGAGTGAATCGATGTCAGTGTTTGCAGTGCCGGAAAAAGTAAGTATCTGCCTAACTGTTTTACATATTTTTATTGTATATTGTAATTTATCAATCATATTATATTTGTTTTATTATCTGAATGTAGTAGGTAGTTATGTAGTAAAAATTAAATACTAGAGATTATTCAAAACTTCTATGAAAGAACAAAAAGCCAGGGAAGATTAAACTTTAGATACCTAGGTACTCTTTTGTTTAAAAACATTTATTTACGCACATATAATTATAAGTATTATACAAGTATTATTTTAATAAATAGGACACAAGAAAATGTGCTGCTTTTATTTTCTTCTTAACACCCCCAATTTAGGGTGATATCTTTTAGGAGTTTTGGGAATATACAGTAGAAATGTAACATAGCAGCAGGGGGTCTACCGAAAATAGTAAAACTTTGAAAGTGGTCCACGAGAAAAAAAAAGTTTGGGAACTTCTGGTTTAAATTCTTAAATCTCTGTGAGAGGTTTTCTTTTAACGTTTTTGCGTAAACTCTCTTTATACCTGTCACATAATAACAAATATTTAGTATATATATATATATATATATATATAGTGTCCCACAACAATTTTCATACACTAACAAATTTAAGTGAAATCGACTGATGAAAATTAATATTTCAGTATGATTTTTTTAATTCTTTAACTTATTGTAAACAAAAGTATAAAAATATTTTTTATGAAATATAATATAACTTTTTTTAAAAAAATTCTATTATAAAAATAACAACAATTACCTCTCAAAAGTCTTCATATAACTTAAGAAATTTCTACATGTTAATAAATAATGTAATATTTACTTTAATCAGTATTTAGTAGGACATCCTTTAGCATCCACACGAGCTTTTGAACGTCTGGGTAGAGAATTTATAAGTTCTTTTTTAAATAATTACTGTACCGATGTTCTCTGTTCTTCAAAAATCACTGTTTTTATTTCTTTTTAGTTTTTAATGACATGTGTTCTCTAACCTTCATTTTTCTTCAAATATTTTCTACTGGAATTTAATCGGGTAGCTGAGGTGGTGTTTTAAGAACAAATAAGCAATTATGGAGACCACAGATGCAAAGGTTGAGAGACGTGTGCGGTCATTATCTTGATAAAAAAATTAAAATTGTGTTCTACATCCACATTCTGGGATTGATAATTTTAAACTGTTCTTTAAAATATATAAATTTCGAACATGATTCATTATACCATCAATAAATATCAAATTACTTAATTCTACTGCTGAAGTGCAGCCCCGATTCAACAACACTTCCATTGACATGTTTTACTGTTCCAAATAAATTTTAGAAATTGTTATATATTCACGCTCATAGATGGCGTTACTGTCGCGAATAATTTTTATTTGTATTCTGAAATTGAAATCTGCAGAGGAGAAGTGGCATCGATGGTGTTGAGTATGATGTCCTAAGTTGCTGTAGTCAATCATGAGAGATTTTGAATAAAAAAAGTAATTTTACTAGTAACAAAAATGTTATTGAGAGTTAAATAACATAAGTGGTCCGCCGACCTGCAGAACAGCAAAAATATGAATTGTTCGTTCATTGGAAAGTTTCGTATTGAACACTAAATAATGGTGAATGTGACTGTTTAATCGAAGTTTCAACTTTACTGGATTATAGTTTTTGTTTCATCAGTATTGGATTACAATTGGGTCCGTTTCGTTTTGGGTAACTGTGAGTACACTTTTTGTTTATTTTAGTATGTTTTCCAAAATGGTGTATTAGTTTCATTGTATGAGTTGCATATATTTAGAGTTCTCCTTTCAATCAAAATGCTTTCAAAACTTAAAAAGAGTGAATTAATCGAAGTTGCCGAAGAACTAGAAATCAGTGTTCCAGTAAGTGCCAAAGTACTTACTATTAAAGATTTAATTGAAAAGAGCGATATTTATAAAAATAATCTTGAAGTCGTAAAAACTGTAGTTGAATCAATAATTGAAAAGAAAAAAGATTACGAGAAAAATGAAGCACGAAAGCTAGAATTCGAAAGATTGAAACTCGCGCAATTAGAAAGACAACTTGAGCTCGCGAATTTACAAAAAGTAACACAAAATGTTAATGTGTCAAGTAGCGATTCCGATTTAAATTCCAGTTTAGAATGTTTGATAAAAAGTGTCAAAACCTTAACAATACCAGTTCCGACACGTGCAGAATCGTATAATTTATTTTTCCAATCGCTTGAAAGAGCTTTCAAAACCAAAAATGTCCCAGAACAATTTAAGTCAGAAATTCTATTAAATATCTTGGGGGAAAGGGCTACCAATTTAACGATATATTTAAGTGAGGATGAATTGTGTATGTATGACAAATTAAAAGAATTAGTATTGAAAGAATTTCAATCCACACCACAAGAAGTTTTAAATAATTTCCGTAAAGCGAAAAAACGCCCAAACGAAAGTTATATCCAATTTGCCTCGCGACTTAGTGCAGCATTTGATTACTATTGTCAATTAAGAAAGGTAAATGATTTCAAGGGAGTTTGTGAACTTATGGTTTCCGAAAAAATATTTGATTCATTAGATCGTGAATTACAAATTCATATTGGCGTGAAACAAGGAGAATCTTGGTATGTGCCACCAGATTTGGCTAGGCATTGCGATATTTATGCATCGTCAAAATTCAAAAACGATAGTAATGTGTTCTCAAGGCCGCAAGTCGTAATTCAGTCGCAAAAATATCGTAAAGAATACAGTCCACAAAAGGTATTTGTATCGGAAGTTAAAACTCCAAAATGTGTAGTCTGTAAATCTAATGAAAATCATTCTCTGAATGTTTGCCCTGTATTCAAAAATATGCTTGTTAAAGAGAGAATTGAGGTTGTTAAAAATAAGCAGTTATGTTTTAATTGCTTAAATCATCACAAAGTGGCTAATTGTTATTCAAAATCTAACTGTTATGTTTGCAAAAGAAGGCATAACACACTTTTGCATATAAAAGAAAATGCAACCGAAGCTCGTTCGGAAAATGAAAGCTTCGCATTAAATCCAAGGTCAAATGTATTTGTCCCGCGAATAGAAAATCCCGATCCCAGTATTAATTCTCCATCGAATGTGCCACTTGCGAGCACTACACATTCATTCACTGCAACTAGTGTAAATGCAAAAAAGATGGTTTTATTAAGTACTGCGAAGGTCATGATTCAAAATAGTTTAGGAATATTTACGAGCGCACGTGCGTTGCTAGATGTTGGTAGTATGAGTCATTTCGTTTCGAAACGTTTAGCCGACAAATTGAATTTGAAAAAACAAAAACGAAGCATAGTGGTCTCCGGATTAAATCAGTCTTCTTCTGTTGTTAAAAGGATTGTAAAAACAAAAATTTCGAATGGTAGTGGAAGTTTTGAAAAAGAAATTGAGTTATTAGTAGTACCGGAAATAACAGATCATTTACCCTCCAGGCAATTTGACATTAATACGCTAGAATTAGGTAATTTCAAATTAGCAGATGTGAGTTTCAATAAACCTGGAGAGGTGGATATTGTATTAGGTGCCCAAATATTTTACGAACTTTTGAGAACGGGTCAAATTAGGTTTCCGGATTCAGAAATTGCTTTTCAAAATACAGTGTTTGGATATGTTGCTACCGGAAGTGTTCCAATCGAGAACAAAACTACTTTTCATTGTGGATTAATAATAGAGGATTTGGATGCAAATTTAAGAAAATTTTGGGAAATTGAGGAAGTTGAAGGGGAAAAATTACCAGATGAGGAGAGTTTAATTTGTGAGGATCACTTTATGAAGACACATTTCAGAAAGGACAATGGAACCTATGTAGTTAAAATGCCGTTTAAGATAGAGCCCCCATGTTTAGGCGAGTCAAAACACATAGCAATTAAAAGATTTAATTCTCTTTGGAAACGTTTGGAAGGAGATCCTGAGTATTTGCAACTCTACCGGGAATTTTTAACAGAGTGTGAGAATTTGGGGCATATGCAGGCAACTTCTGAAACTCCAAAATATTTCATGCCTCATCATGGTGTTTTTAGGCCAGAGAGTAGTACCACCAAATTACGCGTGGTTTTTAACGCATCAGAGGCAACGTCATCTGGACAATCGCTGAATGATAACTTATATTCAGGATCGGTTGTCCAAGATGATTTGTTCGCTATTTTGTTGCGGTTTCGAAAACATTCTGTAGTTTTCACTGCCGATATAAAAAAGATGTATCGTCAAATTTGGATACATCCAGATCAGTGTGATTTACAATGTATTTTTTGGAAAAGTTTAAAGGAAGAGAAATTACGCGTATTTAAGTTGCTCACTGTTACCTACGGAACCAAGTGCGCTCCTTACTTGGCAACAAGAGTACTTCAACAATTATGTTGGGATGAAGAAAACAGGTATCCTTTAGCTGCCGCTGCTGGTAAAGACTTTTACGTCGACGATATTCTAAGTGGTACCGAGGATTTATCTTCTGCCATTGAACTACAAGACCAGTTAATACTGTTGTTAAAATCAGCGGGCATGGAGCTTCATAAGTGGAGTTCAAATAATCCTAGTCTGTTACACAATGTTCCAACGTCGGACCGAGAATACAATTTTGATAATCCCAACTCAACAACATTAAAAACCTTGGGATTACAATTTAATCCTAAAAAGGACACATTTTGTTTTAGTGTTCAAAAAATTGTGAGTCCAGCAACAAAGCGAACAATGCTATCTGATATTTCCAGATTATTTGACCCATTAGGTCTCTTAGGACCTTTGATAATTACAGCCAAGATTTTCTTGCAGAAATTATGGATTTTAAAAATTGATTGGGACGATGAAGTTCCTTTACACTTAGGTAGAGAGTGGGAAAAATTCAGTTCTGAATTGAGTCAATTAAAAAATTTAACTGTAGAACGACATGTTTTAACTTCTAAGGCACTGAAAGTTGTCCTTATAGGCTTCGGAGATGCTTCGAAAGATGCATATGGTTGTGCCGTCAACATTAGATCTGTATCAAGTTATGGTGACATTAAAGTGTCACTCTTGTGCAGCAAATCTCGAGTGGCTCCCATCAAGGAAATAAGTATTCCACGTTTAGAACTTTGTGCTGCTGAATTACTTTCAAAACTTATCGTAAAGGTTATATCATCATTACAACTTGAATTTCATGAAATACATTTGTACTCAGACTCTACCGTGGTGTTGGCTTGGATTAAAACTCCACCCAGCTCTCTGAAGGTATTTGTAGCTAATCGTGTCACCAAAATTCAAGAGAATACAAAGGATTTTCATTGGCATTATGTTAAAACTGCTGAGAATCCCGCAGACTTAATCTCACGAGGTATTTTTCCTTCAAAGATCCAACAATTAGACATTTGGTGGAATGGACCTTCTTTCTTGTCATCTAGTAGCTGGCCACACTTCAAGGACAATCCTGATGTTTCAGATGATGAATATCTTCTAGAGGTTAAAGGAACTGAAAAGAACTCAGAACTAAATAAGGATTCTATGATTCACCTTTCTCTTTGTACTACTCCTAGTTTTTTTAGAGTGTCTTTTTGAAATAAGTAACAATTACATTAACATCATTCGTGTTTTAAGTTATGTTTTCAGGTTTGTCAAGAACTTAAAGGGCGCAGTGAAGACAACAGGTCCACTGAATGCAAAGAAGTTGAATGCAGCAGAGGCATTCTTAATTAAAGGTGTCCAAACACAGACCTTTACTAAGGATATTAATAGTCTCCAAAACCAACACTGTGTGCCTCCAGGTAGTAAATTAAAAGCTTTGAATCCTTTCTTGGATTCTAAGGGATTGTTAAGAGTCGGAGGACGATTAGGTAATAGTAATTTGAGTTTTAATAAAAAGCATCAAATAATTTTGCCAAAGGGTCACAAGTTAACTCTAATTATAATAGAACATTTTCATAAAAAATATTTACATATTGGTGCTTCTTCGTTACTCTATCTTGTTAGAGAAAAATTCTGGCCTCTAAATGGACGTAATAGTTGTAGAAAAATTGTTCATCAATGTATCATTTGTTTCAAAGTCCAACCAACTGTGTCGACTCAAATCATGGGCAATTTGCCCAAGGAAACAGTTTCTCCAGATTTTGCTTTTAATTGTGCTGGAGCCGATTTCTGTGGGGCGTTTTATATTAAGAGTAAAGCTCAGCGTAAAGGTGCTTTACAGAAAGTTTATATTTGTATTTTTGTGTGCTTTTGTTTTAAGGCTGTGCACATTGAGATCGTTTCTGATTTGTCTTCAAATTCATTTATTGCAGCTCTAAAGAGATTCATGGCTCGAAGAGGTAAGTGTGCAAGGTTGTTTTCAGATAATGGACGGAATTTTGTAGGAGCTAATAAAGAAATTAAAAGGCTTCATGAAATGGTTAAAAAACCAGATGAAAAGCTGGCAGGCTATTTAGCTGCAGAAGGTATTGAGTGGAGGTTTATTCCACCAAGATCCCCACACTTTGGTGGCCTTTGGGAAGCAGCTATAAAGTCGTTTAAATATCATCTAAAAATAGTTGTTAAGGGAATAAACTTAACTTACGAAGAGTTCTTAACGGTAATTGTTCAAATAGAGGGAA
>BMAW01112642.1:63126-136942 GCA_019974015.1 Nephila pilipes
TTCCAATTAGATATGTAAATTCTTGCCAGATATATTATTAAGTGTTAATGATAATTCATTGTACAGCAGCAGATATTCATTGCGTAAGTTCAAATAAATTTGTGGGGGGCACATACACATTATCTCTTAAAAATCCACAAAGGAAGAAATCATACGGGGTCATATCAGGTGACTTAGGTAACCAGCTGTTTAACATCAAGTCATCTGGTCTATTGCGCCAGATTCAACTGCGAGGTAGCTCCGTGAAAGTTTCCTGAACAGCTTTCATGCAATAGCATCACGAAGAACACAAGAGGGCCATCCATTTTTCCCAATATAAAACTTACACGATTTTTCCTTTGTATTCATATATTACTTATCATTCTGAGCCATTTATTTTTGAAAATATGGAAAATAGGGATGTATGATTTTGAATAGCTATGTATATCTATTTAAAAAGTAACATCCCTCTAACCATTTCTTTTTTCCCTTTCGTTTCTTTATTAAATGTTGTTATATATTCACGCTCATAGATGGCGTTACTGTCGCGAATAATTTTTATTTGTATTCTGAAATTGAAATCGGCAGAGGGAAGTGGCATCAAAGGTGTTGAGTATGATGTCCTAAGTTGCTGTAGTCAATCATGAGAGATTTTTGAATAAAAAAGTAATTTTACTAGTAACAAAAATGTTATTGAGAGTTAAATAACATAAGTGGTCAGCCGACCTGCAGAACAGCAAAAAGATGGATTGTTCGTTCATTGGAAAGTTTCGTATTGAACATTGAATAATGGTGAAGGTGACTGTTTAATGGAAGTTTCAACTTTACTGGATCATAGTTTTTGTTTCATCAGTATTGGATTACAATTGGGTCCGTTTCGTTTTGGGTAACTGTGAGTACACTTTTTGTTTATTTTAGTATGTTTTCCAAAATGGTGTATTAGTTTCATTGTATGAGTTGCATATATTTAGAGTTCTCCTTTCAATCAAAATGCTTTCAAAACTTAAAAAGAGTGAATTAATCGAAGTTGCCGAAGAACTAGAAATCAGTGTTCCGGCAAGTGTCAAAGTACTTACTATTAAAGATTTAATTGAAAAGAGCGATATTTATAAAAATAACCTTGAAGTCGTAAAAACTGTAGTTGAATCAATAATTGAAAAGAAAAAAGATTACGGGAAAAATGAAGCACGAAAGCTAGAATTAGAAAGATTGAAACTCGCGCAATTAGAAAGACAACTTGAGCTCGCGAATTTACAAAAGGTAACACAAAATGTTAATGTGACAAGTAGCGATTCCGATTTAAATTCCAGTTTAGAATGTTTGATAAAAAGTGTCAAAACCTTAACAATACCAGTTCCGACACGTGCAGAATCGTATAATTTATTTTTCCAATCGCTTGAAAGAGCTTTCAAAACCAAAAATGTCCCAGAACAATTTAAGTCAGAAATTCTATTAAATATCTTGGGGGAAAGGGCTACCAATTTAACGATATATTTAAGTGAGGATGAATTGTGTATGTATGACAAATTAAAAGAATTAGTATTAAAAGAATTTCAATCCACACCACAAGAAGTTTTAAATAATTTCCGTAAAGCGAAAAAACGCCCAAACGAAAGTTATATCCAATTTGCCTCGCGACTTAGTGCAGCATTTGATTACTATTGTCAATTAAGAAAGGTAAATGATTTCAAGGGAGTTTGTGAACTTATGGTTTCCGAAAAAATATTTGATTCATTAGATCGTGAATTACAAATTCATATTGGCGTGAAACAAGGAGAATCTTGGTATGTGCCACCAGATTTGGCTAGGCATTGCGATATTTATGCATCGTCAAAATTCAAAAACGATAGTAATGTGTTCTCAAGGCCGCAAGTCGTAATTCAGTCGCAAAAATATCGTAAAGAATACAGTCCACAAAAGATATTTGTATCGGAGGTTAAAACTCCAAAATGTGTAGTCTGTACATCTAATGAAAATCATTCTCTGAATGTATGCCCTGTATTCAAAAATATGCTTGTTAAAGAGAGAATTGAGGTTGTTAAAAATAAGCAGTTATGTTTTAATTGCTTAAATCATCACAAAGTGGCTAATTGTTATTCAAAATCTAACTGTTATGTTTGCAAAAGAAGGCATAACACACTTTTGCATATAAAAGAAAATGCAACCGAAGCTCGTTCGGAAAATGAAAGCTTAGCATTAAATCCAAGGTCAAATGTATTTGTCCCGCGAATAGAAAATCCCGATCCCAGTATTAATTCTCCATCGAATGTGCCACTTGCGAGCACTACACATTCATTCACTGCAACTAGTGTAAATGCAAAAAAGATGGTTTTATTAAGTACTGCGAAGGTCATGATTCAAAATAGTTTAGGAATATTTACGAGCGCACGTGCGTTGCTAGATGTTGGTAGTATGAGTCATTTCGTTTCGAAACGTTTAGCCGATAAATTGAATTTGAAAAAACAAAAACGAAGCATAGTGGTCTCCGGATTAAATCAGTCTTCTTCTGTTGTTAATAGGATTGTAAAAACAAAAATTTCGAACGGTAGTGGAAGTTTTGAAAAAGAAATTGAGTTATTAGTAGTACCGGAAATAACAGATCATTTACCCTCCAGGCAATTTGACATTAATACGCTAGAATTAGGTAATTTCAAATTAGCAGATGTGAGTTTCGATAAACCTGGAGAGGTGGATATTTTATTAGGTGCCCAAATATTTTACGAACTTTTGAGAGCGGGTCAAATTAGGTTTCCGGATTCAGAAATTGCTTTTCAAAATACAGTGTTTGGGTATGTTGCTACCGGAAGTGTTCCAATCGAGAACAAAACTACTTTTCATTGTGGATTAATAATAGAGGATTTGGATGCAAATTTAAGGAAATTTTGGGAAATTGAGGAAGTTGAAAGGGGAAAATTACCAGATGAGGAGAGTTTAATTTGTGAGGATCACTTTATGAAGACACATTTCAGAAAGGACAATGGAACCTATGTAGTTAAAATGCCGTTTAAGATAGAGCCCCCATGTTTAGGCGAGTCAAAACACATAGCAATTAAAAGATTTAATTCTCTTTGGAAACGTTTGGAGGGAGATCCTGAGTATCTGAACTCTACCGGGAATTTTTAACAGAGTATGAGAATTTGGGGCATATGCAGGCAACTTCTGAAACTCCAAAATATTTCATGCCTCATCATGGCGTTTTTGGGCCAGAGAGTAGTACCACCAAATTACGCGTGGTTTTTAACGCATCAGAGGCAACGTCATCTGGACAATCGCTGAATGATAACTTATATTCAGGATCGGTTGTCCAAGATGATTTGTTCGCTATTTTGTTGCGGTTTCGAAAACATTCTGTAGTTTTCACTGCCGATATAAAAAAGATGTATCGTCAAATTTGGATACATCCAGATCAGTGTGATTTACAATGTATTTTTTTGGAAAAGTTTAAAGGAAGAGAAATTACGCATATTTAAGTTGCTCACTGTTACCTACGGAACCAAGTGCGCTCCTTACTTGGCGACAAGAGTACTTCAACAATTATGTTGGGATGAACAAAACAGGTATCCTTTAGCTGCCGCTGCTGGTAAAGACTTTTACGTCGACGATATTCTAAGTGGTACCGAGGATTTATCTTCTGCCATTGAACTACAAGACCAGTTAATACTGTTGTTAAAATCAGCGGGCATGGAGCTTCATAAGTGGAGTTCAAATAATCCTAGTCTGTTACACAATGTTCCAACGTCGGACCGAGAATACAATTTTGATAATCCCAACTCAACAACATTAAAAACCTTGGGATTACAATTTAATCCTAAAAAGGACACATTTTGTTTTAGTGTTCAAAAAATTGTGAGTCCAGCAACAAAGCGAACAATGCTATCTGATATTTCCAGATTGTTTGACCCATTAGGTCTCTTAGGACCTTTGATAATTACAGCCAAGATTTTCTTGCAGAAATTATGGATTTTAAAAATTGATTGGGACGATGAAGTTCCTTTACACTTAAGTAGAGAGTGGGAAAAATTCAGTTCTGAATTGAGTCAATTAAAAAATTTAACTGTAGAACGACATGTTTTAACTTCTAAGGCACTGAAAGTTGACCTTATAGGCTTCGGAGATGCTTCGAAAGATGCATATGGTTGTGCCGTCTACATTAGATCTGTATCAAGTTATGGTGACATTAAAGTGTCACTCTTGTGCAGCAAATCTCGAGTGGCTCCCATCAAGGAAATAAGTATTCCACGTTTAGAACTTTGTGCTGCTGAATTACTTTCAAAACTTATCGTAAAGGTTATATCATCATTACAACTTGAATTTCATGAAATACATTTGTACTCAGACTCTACCGTGGTGCTGGCTTGGATTAAAACTCCACCCAGCTCTCTGAAGGTATTTGTAGCTAATCGTGTCACCAAAATTCAAGAGAATACAAAGGATTTTCATTGGCATTATGTTAAAACTGCTGAGAATCCCGCAGACTTAATCTCACGAGGTATTTTTCCTTCAAAGATCCAACAATTAGACATTTGGTGGAATGGACCCTCTTTCTTGTTATCTAGTAGCTGGCCACACTTCAAGGACAATCCTGATGTTTCAGATGATGAATATCTTCTAGAGGTTAAAGGAACTGAAAAGAACTCAGAACTAAATAAGGATTCTATGATTCACCTTTCTCTTTGTACTACTCCTAGTTTTTTAGAGTGTCTTTTTGAAATAAGTAACAATTACATTAACATCATTCGTGTTTTAAGTTATGTTTTCAGGTTTGTCAAGAACTTAAAGGGCGCAGTGAAGACAACAGGTCCACTGAATGCAAAGGAGTTGAATGCAGCAGAGGCATTCTTACTTAAAGGTGTCCAAACCCAGACCTTTACTAAGGATATTAATAGTCTCCAAAACCAACACTGTGTGCCTCCAGGTAGTAAATTAAAAACTTTGAATCCTTTCTTGGATTCTAAGGGATTGTTAAGAGTCGGAGGACGGTTAGGTAATAGTAATTTGAGTTTTAATAAAAAGCATCAAATAATTTTGCCAAAGGGTCACAAGTTAACTCTAATTATAATAGAACATTTTCATAAAAAATATTTACATATTGGTGCTTCTTCGTTACTCTATCTTGTTAGAGAAAAATTCTGGCCTCTAAATGGACGTAATAGTTGTAGAAAAATTGTTCATCAATGTATCATTTGTTTCAAAGTCCAACCAACTGTGTCGACTCAAATCATGGGCAATTTGCCCAAGGAAAGAGTTTCTCCAGATTTTGCTTTTAATTGTGCTGGAGCCGATTTCTGTGGGGCGTTTTATATTAAGAGTAAAGCTCAGCGTAAAGGTGCTTTACAGAAAGTTTATATTTGTATTTTTGTGTGCTTTTGTTTTAAGGCTGTGCACATTGAGATCGTTTCTGATTTGTCTTCAAATTCATTTATTGCAGCTCTAAAGAGATTCATGGCTCGAAGAGGTAAGTGTGCAAGGTTGTTTTCAGATAATGGACGGAATTTTGTAGGAGCTAATAAAGAAATTAAAAGGCTTCATGAAATGGTTAAAAAACCAGATGAAAAGCTGGCAGGCTATTTAGCTGCAGAAGGTATTGAGTGGAGGTTTATTCCACCAAGATCCCCACACTTTGGTGGCCTTTGGGAAGCAGCTATAAAGTCGTTTAAATATCATCTAAAAAGAGTTGTTAAGGGAATAAACTTAACTTACGAAGAGTTCTTAACGGTAATTGTTCAAATAGAGGGAATTTTAAATTCTCGTCCTCTTTGTCCTTTGTCAGCTAACGAGGACGATTTTGAAGTTCTTACTCCTGCACACTTCTTGGTAAACAGGTCATTAACATCTTTAACTGAGCCTAATTTGACAAACTTTAAGGAGAGTCATCTCAAGAAATGGCAAAAAATTACTAGACTTGTGCAATATATGTGGAAATTTTGGCATCGTCACTATCTCAGTCAATTACAACAGAGATCCAAATGGATGTTCGAGAAAAATAGTGTAAAATTAGGAGATTTAGTTTTATTAATAGAAGATAATTTGCCTTGTTATAAATGGGCTATGGGCAGGATAATTAAAATTTATTTTGGGGATGATAAAAAAATTCGTGTTGTTAAAATTAAAACGCAATCTAGTACTTGTAAAAGAGCCATTTCAAAAATTTGTGTATTGCCTATGGAACATTATTAATGTGTAATCTTTAATTTTGTAAATATGAGTTTTGTATTATTGCTTCTTATATATATGTATCGATTATTGTGTATCTTGTGTTTTTACTAATTTGTGTAAAGGTTGTAATACTGTTTGTTAGTGAACTTCTGTAATTCTTGAAACCCTGGGGTTTCAAGGTGGGGAGTATGTTATATATTCACGCGCATAGATGGCGTTACTGTCGCGAATAATTTTTATTTGTATTCTGAAATTGAAATCTGCAGAGGAGAAGTGGCATCGATGGTGTTGAGTATGATGTCCTAAGTTGCTGTAGTCAATCATGAGAGATTTTGAATAAAAAAAGTAATTTTACTAGTAACAAAAATGTTATTGAGAGTTAAATAACAGAAATTATATTTCTCGTTTGCCTTCTCAAATAATTATAAGCCCACTATGAGGGAAAATATTAAATTTGCTTTCATCTGCAAATAAGACATTATTCCAATACGTTTTGAGCTAATTTATGATCGATTTTGTGCAGGAAACCAAAGATTTTCTTGGAATGGTGAAGCGTGGGCATGGAGGTTGACATGTGAGGTGTATGTCACCATTAAGATTAAGTAATTTGATTTTTGTTGATGATATAATGAATCGTTCTCTTTATTTAAATATTTTAAATGCTTATTTAAAATATTAACTCAATATTTGAGAGCTAGAAACAGCTTTATTTATTATCAAGTTAAAAAATCTAAGCACATGGTTCTCACCGTTCCCCTCTGGTGTCTGTGTAATTGTCCACAAATTCTAAAAACACAATCTCCGTCGCTCTATTTAAACTACAGAATGTACGAGGGCCGTTTTTTTTCAACCTCCAATAGGCTATAATAAAAAGACAGGTGAATATAAAAAAAATAATTTTATTATCAAAAGTAATGTACAACAAAGGTTACTTCACTACATAATCACCTTGACGATTGAGGCATTTGTCATATCTGTGAACGAGCTTTGCAATACCCTTTTTATAAAATGTTGCCGCCAATGAATTGAGGTGAGTTGTGACCGTTTCTTGGAGCTCCTGGTCAGTTTAGAATCACTGCCCCACAAGCCACTTCTTCAAATCAGAAAAAAGATGGAGCTAGGTGGGGACAATATGGTGGATGTTCGAAAATGTTCCATTTAAATTGCTCAAGAAGCAATTGGGTTGGGGAAGTAGTTCGGCCATTTTTAAGCTTTTGACACCATTCACTAACAACACCATCACTCATAAAGCTGTCTCCATACACTCGACTCATTCTCCAATGAATTTCCGCTGCACTATTCCCTTCTGCCTGCAAGAAACGAATAACATTTCGAAATTCACGCTTGGCGGGAGAATCAATAGAGGCAGCCATGTTTACGTGACAGCAATTCAACAAGAAAGTGCGTGTTGGACTCGGCAATGACAAAGCGTATATAGGGGGTGATGCGCAGTAGCCTACAGCGCACACCATCTAGCTGCCGCATTCCTGGTCTTCGTAGTGTGCGATTGGAGGTTGAAAAAAAAACAGCCCTCGTATTTAAGGGTTAGAGTAAGTAGACACCCCTATGAAAGGAAAACAGAGCTAAAAACCTTGTCACCAAAGAATGGTGGAACATAGATAAAGTTATTATATAAAAAACAAAGAACTTGTGACATCTATACTCAGACGTTCATTCGCTGTTATGGATGATATAGGGTATCCTACTAAGTACTAAATTAAGGAAACATAATATTTAGTACCACGTAGATATCTTTTAAAGTGTAGGAAGTCTTTTGATAAGTAATTTTTTATTATTGATTTTCCAAAGTAAAAATTATGCAATGTTTTCAAAATTTTTAATGCAATTTTGTTAATAATAAGTCACATATATCATAAAAAATACTGATCTGAAATATTAATTTTTATTAATCTACAGAGTAGTATTTTATTGAAATCTGTAAGAGCACGAACACTTGGGGGAGCCACTGTATAAATATTTCCCCCTCAAAACGTGGTGTCGCATCTCTGTAAACGGATAGCATTGAACATTGTCGAACCGTGGCTTTGAGCTCTGATGCCACTAAAGAAACGTCATTTCGCTGGTTGATGCACGTTAAATCTAGTCGAGGTCCCGGAGTTGGCATGATGTATAAACTCAACTGTCGTACTCGTCACTCGAACAAGAATTTAAATTACGATGCCCATTGCCAATAACCACGGGATTATTTCTCAGCACGAAGTTAATAATCAATCACAGTTAAAGTTAAGGTACAGTAATATAAAATATTAGGACGAATTATTTAGTTTTGTAATAGCAGTTACTCTCGATGAAAACTATTAGGCTTTAATAATTGATTCTTTTTTTCAATTTTAAGTAGTGTGCTAAAGCTGAATTTATGATTTTATAAAGCTCCTTATATTAAATATAAATTATTAGATTAAGTTTTAATTGTTATAAAAACTCATAGTTCGGGATATGTAATGTAGGATCTAAGGATCCACCGATCTACCATCCCGGAAGACAACCATGATGTTGCGATGCGATGATGCGCATGAGATGATGCGAAAAATAATATATTATAGATCCAACGGGAAAAGGAAAAGTAGTTTAATAAATAGCGTTAAACCGTGTGTACCTATGCCATCAATGACCTAGTCATGATCCAACGAACTAAGTTTACTCCAAGAATGAAACTGAAACCCAAGTTTCTTGGACCCTATAAAGTCATTTCGACCAAGCCGCACATCCCTATGAAGTTGATTGAGTCGGCATTCACGAAGGACTGTTCAAGACTGCTACTGCAGCCAATCATATGAAACCGCGGTCCAGCTAAGAAATTTTTTTTCTTCATTTTTTTTTGTGTTTGTGTGTTTGTTTCTTTTTCTTTCTCTTTTGTTTTTTTCTATAGTTACAGTTATCCTGATGTATCTGTTTATAATGTCAATCAAGCACATTGCGAGGGCGCAATGAAGATCAGGACGACCGAGACTGTAGGATCTAAGGATCTACCATCCCGGAAGACAATCATGATGTTCCCAGTGCACCGCATAGCGCTTCGAGAGAGATTCCGGAAGAGTTAGAAGAGACGTGGACGGAGAGGGATCGAGACATTGAACAAGACGGTTCTGGGAAATTGTGCTGGACGTTAAATCTATGATTACACGAATTTAATCAATTTCTTTTGTGTTTTAATGTTCTGTCCTACGTTATCAAATAAACTGAGTGTGTATGTGTAATAAGTAGTCGTTACTTTGAATCTTTACACACACCACATGTAATGAGACTGGAAAAGTAATGTTCCGTCTGATAAATATGTAGACTTCACGTTTTAGGGCAAATAATAACGGAGATAACGCATCTCTACAACGGTTCTCTTGAGGAGGAAACTATTCATTTCCAAGGTGACATGAGTCAGTCATAAGAAACTTCAGCAATGACCACTTAACCTTTAACAATGACGGATTTGGTGACTTAGCAACCAACTTAGTAAATTTAGCGACAAATGGAAAGTTCTCGAAAGTGGAAAGTTCCCTTCCTTGTGCGGATACTGACTCGAAATAATCGAGTCAGTATCCGCACAAGGAAGAAAGTTGCAGGCTTTTCCTGAATTTTCTCATGTGACGTCATACCTGGCTGAAAGATGTATAAATACGCCAAGTGCCTGATGCAGGTAAGTCACTCGGTCTTTAGAACCTCTTTTGAGGAGATTGATGGGAAAATCGACTGGAAGCTGTCGTCACATGAACGTGAAGCGTGAAGGGTGAATTGGAGGAGAAGCAGCGTGTATCAGCCAGGAATTCTCGGAATCTGACCTGAAAGTACAGAGTATTACTGCCGAGGTTATCCGTAGTGAGAACCAATAAGCTGGTGAGCTGAACGTTCCTGATATAAAAGTGACTGTTCTTAACCCGTTCACTCCCAGCGTATCACATGTGATACGCTCGAGTTCGCTCTCCTGTTCCCAGCGTATCACCGGCGATACGCTCCGTGAATGTCTTCTACGGCCCAACGTATCAATAGAGATACGCTTGATGAGAACGTTTTATATGATTTTTTTAATGTTCCATATGGCGTTACAATACCACGAAATCTATATAGATAGGTTATTTGGAGTGTCGACCTTGGTGATATGGGCTTGGATTTCACTTCTGGCTACCAGGAGGGGGGGAGTAATTGTTAAAAGCCCGTACCGCGGCGCGGCTCTTTAAATGTAATGACATGATTTAAAGGGTGTACTTGCTTTCGGTTTGCTTTTTTCTTTCTTGCTTGATTCTCAGAAGTTCGAAGGAGAATTTATGGCCCTTTATGAGGGTTAGGGCTTTTGGTAGCAGATATTCCCAGTTGTTCGTTTTATTCGGTCGGTTTTTATTTGTAGCGACAGTCATGATGGAAAGAAAGTATTTATCTGATACTGAGATTTGTGAAATAACGAATGAATCTGACAGTAATGTTAGTGAAAATAGTCGAAATCTGTACATAGACATTAAAGTAAAAAAAAAAAAAGTGATTAAGATGTGCCCTTTGCTCAAAATCTTGCGTGAAGCGTCAAAATATGTGTGTAAGACATGTGACGTTGTACTATGCATTGCTTTTTTTTATAAATATACCATACAGCAAAATAAGATTTATCTTTTATATCTATATATTCCCTATAATGGTACATCATTACACCATGAAATTTATGTAACACATGTAAATATATTTTGTATTTTCTTAAAAGAATGATTTTTTATGTATAAAACATAAAATTTTCGATTAAATCTTTTTTTTATTATGTATTAAGTTTAATGCATTTTAAATAATACACTGGTTATCATAAATTAAGGAAAAATCACAAAAATAGCGATAACTCTTTCAAAAGTAAGCCAAACCGTGCAAAATTTGCATATGTTGTCCACTAAGAGTAGCTGAGTAAAATTGCAATATGCAAATTAGTGACGCTGCACTCGGCTTACGTCATCTGCCTGGAGCATAAAAGTCCAAGTTTGAGAGAAAGCACACAAATTTTACTGTGATTGCGACATTGAAAATCTGAGATAGCCCATTCGTAATAATGACCTCTAGGCATCATTTGCCTGAAGAACTACGATGGAGAGCCATCGGGAGACTAGAGGCAGGGCAGAGTCAATCAGAAGTGGCCAGATGGCTAAATGTGAGTCCATCTGTGGTTCATAGACTTTGGAGGCAATTTCAAACCACAGATTCGGCATCTAGGAGGTTCAGTCAAGGACGGCCAACTGTTACGACCAGTGCCGATGACCGATATTTGACATTAAGTGCACGCAGGAATAGAACCGCTACTCCGACACATCTTAGATCCTCTCTTGCTGCAGCCACCGGAAGGTTGGTGTCAACGTCAACTGTGCGCAGAAGGCTCCACGAAGGTGGTCTGTATGCGAGACGACCAGCCATTTGCGTGCCGCTCACATCACGCCATAGGAGAGACCGTTTGCAGTGGGCCCGACAACATGTCCACTGGACGTCAGATCAATGGAGGCCTGTTCTCTTTACGGATGAGTCCAGGTTTAGTCTAGAAAGTGACAGTAGACGTTATTTGATATTGAGAGAACCTGGGACCCGTTATCATCCATCAAACATCCGTGAAAGAGATGCATACGGAAGAGGCAGTGTCTGTGTTTGGGGAGGCATATCCTTAGGAGGGCGCACAGACCTCCATGTCTTTCCAAGGGGAACCGTGAATGCTCAGGTTTATCGAGACAACATCCTTGATGCTTATGTGCGCCCATATGCCGGGGCGATTGGTGATTGCTTCCTGTTACAGGACGATAATGCAAGACCACACAGAGCTCGCATTGTTGATGATTATCTTCAACAGGAAACAATTACGCGCATGGAGTGGCCAGCTCGATCCCCGGACTTGAATCCTATCGAGCACGTTTGGGATGCTCTAGGGAGGCGTGTATCTGCCATCAATCCGCCCCCTCAGACCCTTGCCGCGCTTGCATCTGCTTTACAAGAGCAATGGCTCTCACTTCCTATTGAACTGATAGACCGCATAATTGAAAGCATCACACATCGCTGTTTGTGCTGTATTGCTTCTAGAGGCAATCATATTCCATATTAAAGGTACTTTTTCTATTCCAAACCGATACTTCCAATTTGTTTATTTTATACATGTGCTAATTTCTATACTACTATTAATGTCTGATAATTTCTTTTTATGTTGTTTAATACCTTACTATGTGTTGTATATTGTGGGTAAGTTTCATAAAATTCCATGTGTAATTTCTTGAGTTATCGCGATTTTTGTGAATTTTCCTTAATTTATGATAACCAGTGTATATGTAAAAATCAAAATATTCTAATGAATGGCCGATTTTAGAGGAATTTTTTTTCTCGAATTACGCTTAAGGTATCCGTACACCTTCGAAGAAAATTTTTTGAAATACATTGATATTTGTTATAAAAATACTTTTTTATGCTAAAATATAACCTAAAACTATGAAAAACACACTTAATAATTTGCTTTTAAATCAAAAAAAAATTTTGGAGTGAAAAACATAGTGAAAATAGTACATAAATTGATTATTAGAATAACGCTCATAACTCAAAAGTAAACAAAAATATCATTATTCTGTAACTTTTATCTTATTCATCATAACATTTTTTGGGGCTGGTACTACTTTCATGATGAAAATCTCATTACAATAATTTTTATTGTGTTTCGAGTCAAATAACAATGAAAAATCATAAAAAAGTTACAACAATACATGATTTACACCTTTGTTACTAAAAATATATCAATTTTATAATCATGAAAGTGGTAGGGGTCCTTAAAAATTGTATAAGGAAGACACTTGCAAAATTTCAATTAATTTGGTTCATAACTTTTTCTGATATCTACGTTGCCATATGTAAATATGTCAAGAAAACTCATTTTGAGAAAAATCAAAAACAAACTTTCAATTGCAATTTTTAATAATAAACATAATAAAATATATTTAAAATGCCCCTGATTTATATATAACACCTTCTTTGCTTTCTAATACATTAATTTTTTTTTTCCTAAGAGCTCTGAGTATTTTTCGACGCTGCTTTACATTTGGTGTTGAATGACGTGCAGCATCAAAAATTCGACAACTGTCAAGGTGTTTGTAAGATTTTAAGGTAAAATAACCAGGCGTTACATTTAATTTCCTTAAAATTTCAACACAACCCTTGTACCCATCATTAAACTGTATAACAGCATCCAATGCACCAGATTTTAAAATTTTAAGGCACACGAAAACCTCTTTCGGTACCCTCTGCCAAATTATGCCATTAAAACATTCATTGGCATTCTGTGTCTTACCATGAAGGCACTTTGACAGAAGTTCTTTAGAACACAGTTCTAAATATGTAGGTTTAATTAAATTTAATACATCATTGGATAAGCCATTATATTTTTCTTTGGGCTTTTTGCCGCATGACAGTGCTCGCTGATAATAACACCAGCTATCTTTCCCGATAAGGCACTGTCCATGCATGGGTTTCTTGCCACTCGATGCACAGTGGTACAAGGCCGCAATGACGTTCTGTTGAAGTTTGAGTAGATTGCCTACATTACTTCGAACAGCAATTCCATAGTAATTTTGCAATCTGTCAATAAACGAATCGGTAAGTTTACCTTTACCAGATAAACTTTTATTTTTGGATTTCAGTTTGCGCAATCTCGCACCTACTCTTTTCTGAAAATGCCCAATGCATTCCAGTTTAGTTACGCTATCTTTCCCATATGTGTCTTTCACGCTGATGAAGCCTTTAGAATCCCCGTCTCCATAATAGTGTGAATACTTCAAACCTCGTTTCACAATTGATCGTTTGAAGATCCTGTTTGCGCCAACAGCTTCCATCTTTAATGAGGAACCTTTAAAATTGCTTCGACACACATGATCTGCTTCAAGCGTCTCGGATACAATACCTTTAGGCATTTTCGAAAGCTTTCTGCAGGTCGGACAATATGATGACATTATTTCAATGTCCACTACTTTGCCAGTGTCGATTGACAAAGCAGCAACACACCCATTCATAGAAGTGTAACCTCTACGCTGCCATGTTCCATCGACAGAAACACCGCATTCAGCTAATTTATTTTTAGATGAATGAATATTCAAAACTTCCTTAGCTGCCTTTTGCATCGACAGTTCACTTACTTCTGAAATCACAGACATAAGTTTATTCTCATGATTGGTGTATGCAGTTTTACTGAGCCTGGGTAAATTTAATGTTGCACATAATTTATATGCAGCAGAAAAACCTTTCCCAATTTGTCTCATGGCATAAACAAATCTTGCATTTATCTCAGGATAGTTTAATGTTTTCTTCGAGCTGGAAAATCCTGTGCAAAAGTCACAATGCTTACATTTTATTGCAAAACTTGAGCACAATCCATACCTCGAGTCTTCATGTAACAGCAAACCATCGTGGAAGCTTTTGGGGCAACAAAGTTGTAAAATTGAGCATAGAAGGAGTTCTATGTCAATAATTCTGTTGCCGGTTAGCGGTTTATTTTCATATTCAGCAATTTCTTCATCTAGAATGGCAGAAAGGTTCAATTTTGAAGCACTGGCATTAGCAGTTACAGTACTATTTTTGCTATCATTTTTGGTAAAACCATTACCACGAAATTGTCTTTTTCTTTTAACACTAATTCTCCTTTTTGAATTTCCCATTTTAAACGAAAAAAATTGAGCTTTTCAACAATAAAAACAATCTTAATCAGAAACTTATAAGAATGAGAACAGAAACCAAAACAGATGTAAACAAACAATAACGATTCTCTTTTCTTGCCAGATTCAAGATAAAAATGTATTTAAAAACCTGTTGCCAAATGTATTTTCAAACATTCTGAAAATTCAGATTCATGTTTTAAAATTTATTTATTTTGTACCATTGTACATATAAAAGATATTTCGAAAAATAAAAATGTAAACAAACATTTCTTCCAACTTCCTGTCTGCAGAAATGCACTTCCGGTTTCAAAAATCAGCTAACGAGTAAAATTCAAATCCCTGTAACTTAAGTTCTAAATAAGGTATAAGCAAAATTCAAACACTATTAGAAAGAAAAAAGTTTAAAATTTAAACTGATGTTAAAATTAGAAAATTGAAAATTTTGACAAAAATGACGTTTTAAAGGTGTACGGACGTTTTAAAGTGTAATATCTAAAATCGGCTGGGCACAGCGTAACACTCCGCTTTAAGAAGCCGCGAAGCACTTTCTTTTTCTCCCTCCGGTAGCGAAAGGTTTAAGCAGTTTCAAGTTTTAAGACTTTGAAGGTGATTCACGCCTGGGTTGCCCTTCCATGTCAAAAACGAATAGCCTTATCGAAAAAATCGGTAATCTGGCTCTCTATGAAAGTGAGTTAAACATTTGTGCGATTGCTGAGACTATAGAAATTGACAAAGAATCCTTACGGCAAATTTAACATAACCTTCACATGCAAAAAATGAGTACCAAAATGGTGGAAAAAGTTTTACGTTTGATCAACAAAAATCTCGGAAAAATATTTGTACTCACACATTGTATGCCATTGAAAATGATTGAAAACTAATTTTATCCTTTAAAGCAGCGAAAGAGAAAGTGGCAAGCCCCTGAAAAAACTGAAAAAAGAAGACTTCCAGGATTGTTTCGAACAATGGAAGATTTGCATGGAACGTTGTAGGGATAGAGGAGGGATGAAGGTGGGATGGATGAAAGTGAGGAGGGATCAAGGTGAGAATAAGAAAATGTATATATAATATCAATGTAGAATGTTGTACAGCGTCAGTTTCGATATTCCGTACTCACACCTAGCATGTTGCTAAATGTCCTCCATCTTTTTTCCAACAATTGTTTTTCTAACACACACTTCTTATTAGATTTATTTTATTTTTATTTGCGCAACTCTCAGTTTTGCATAAACCATTTTTTTTATCAATATTTCACCCGTTTCTTCATATATTAGAACATTGAAATCTTACAAACAAGCTAAGTTTAGATGGCAATACGATATTTACTTAAAATGTTTTTAACTAACTGCTTAATTTTTTTGAAAAATGATTTCCCAAAATAGTTTTTTTCAATAAAGATAATAAAAGAAGCAAAAAAGTAAATAAATAAAAATAATTAAAAAACAAGCGAACAAGATTACAGTTGTTTAAACTGTGAAATTGAAAGTGGAACGTGTCCTGAAGGAGTTTACTGAAGAAGAACTGCTTCAAACAATGGGAGATTCACATGAAACGTAATATAGATAGAAGAAGGGTTTACACTGAAGGTGATAATAACTAAATATTTATGAAATTGAACAATGAAAATGTTTTACAGTGTCGATCTCGTTATTAAATAACCACGTCTTGGATTGCTTTGAAAGTCTTAGCCCAATAATATTCTTGGAGAATATTTGCACAAAGAATAAATTGCTAGAATCAAATTTCTGAATTTTTATAAAATAAATAACACATTGCACAGTGTATCCCTTTTTAAATGAAAATTACCAAATAGAATAAAAGTATTAAATAGAATAAACTTATATTTGATAGTTCACGTGTTTATAAAAGTTTATTGTATCTTAGCCAAATTTTACTTCTAGTTTATTTTATTTAATGAAAACAAAATCCGAAGTTCATCTTCTAACTTCCATTTTCTTTATAATGAGAGTATAAGAACATAACATTTAACAGGAAATAGTTACAGATACAGTAAGACTAAAAATTTCCGGTAGGAAAAGCAATTCCGATAACATGAAGAAATTAATAACATTTATTTCTATCGTAACGTATCTCAATTACATTGCTTTAAGAAAGTCAAAGGTCTGAGCAGAATGTGTTAACTTGAATACAGTCTTTAGAGGTCGGCTTGGGGGGTCGGCTTTAAATATACAGGGGGTGGACAAAAATATGAAAACACCTTGTAAAATGCATGTTTGAAAAGAAAGATTGATTTTAATGAAATATGTAGGTGGCGCTGGCGTTTTTGACTACTAACGCCACCTATACAACTTCGTAAATGTGCTAAACAGTTCAGTTGTTGTCGGAGTACTGTTATGTGAGGTTGTCATTGCATTATGTCAGAGTTAACAGACTTCGAACGTGGGCAAATTGTTGGAGCACGTATGGTAGGTGCTTCCGTAAGCAAGGTAGCCGAGGTGTTTAGTGTTTCAAGAGGTACTGTATGGAAGATTTATTCCGCATACTTGAAAAGCGGAAAAACATCATCTGCTAAATCACAGCGCGGACGAAAGTGTGTGCTGAGTGATCGTGACAGACGATCATTAAGGGCAATTGTGACGAAAAATAAGAAGACCACAGCTGCAAAAGTTACTGCTGAAATGAATGTTGTGTTACAGAACCCTGTGAGTACCAAAACAATTAGAAGGGAGCTTCATAAACAGGGAATTTCTGGCCGTGCTGCAATTGAGAAGCCACTCATCAGTGATGCTAATGCCCGTAACAGGAAAAAGTGGTGTTTAAGTCATAAAGCCTGGACTATAGGGCAGTGGAAGCGTGTAATATGGTCTGACGAGTCTTCTTTCACATTGTTTCCCACTTCTGGCCGAGTTTACGTCTGGAGAACGCCATCTCAAGCCTATAATACAGACTGCTTGTTGCCAAGAGTGAAACATGGCGGGGGTTCTGTTATGGTTTGGGCAGCCATATCGTGCTTCTCTGCTGACCCCATGATAACTGTGTCAGGGCACATGACTGCCAAGACTTATGTGAACATTTTGGCAGATCAAGTTCATCCCATGGTACAAACTTTGTTCCCCGATGGTGATGGTGTCTTCCAAGACGACAAAGCCCCTGTTCACACAGCTCACATTGTCCAGGACTGGTTTTCTGAGCACGAGGAGGATTTGTCCCATCTCCCCTGGCCACCACAGTCACCAGACCTGAATATTATCGAACCTTTGTGGTCTACATTGGAACGGAAAGTGCGTTCTCGTTATCCACCTCCAACATCGTTATCTGAACTTGCCACCGTTTTGCAGGAAGAATGGTATAATATTCCCTTGGCACACATACAGGAACTATATTTATTCATTCCGAGAAGACTGCAAGCTGTTTTGGATGCCAACGGGTTTCCTACACCATATTAAGCAAAGAAACATGTTTTTTAAAAGGTGTTTCCATATTTTTGTCCAACCCCTGTATATCCTAGAAGTGTCGTAAGGGAATACTCAAATGTATGCTTGCTGTTTTTTGTAATATTTGTATTCCTAAGAGAATGGATTAAGAAGAAGCAAAACATAAATAACAATCCTTATTTGTTTGAGTGTTCTCTTTTTTGACTCAGCAATCGTCGTAACAGTGAGGAAAACTGTAACAATTTTAACGGAAAAAATACTAAGAAACTTTGCGAGAACTTCCTGTTTGTGTGAAGTATATTTACTTCAATTCATTAAAAAGATTGAAGGTGTGGTATTCTATCAAACAATTAAATATTGGCGCAGCCTTTTTATATATAAATATATATCTGCAATAATTACCCTTTCTGAACCATTCTTTTTCAGATAATAATAACTGAATTAATTCAGATATTATAATATTTCTTGTTATTTATAATCCTTATCCTCAACCTCCCCTTCCATTTCCATTCTCTCTTAAGCATAAGCATATTATATTGTAGGTAATCTTAAAGTGTTGTAACGTAGTGATCCCTGATTGCGTAGAATGAAGTGGTAACGTGAAGTGATCACACAGCTTAAGAGAAGATAATTCTTTATTTAACAAAGTTGATATTAGTTTATGTTTAAGCGTTTCCGCCTGGATTCTTTTTACACACACTGATAACATATCTAATTACAAAGCACCGAGGCAAAACGCATATATCTACACAGCACGTCCAAGCACATATAGTGAAAAAACCACCAATATCTGAATACCCGATATAGTTTGATCTAGTTATAAATTCGCAAGAGAAGGCAATCGCTTCCCACTTCTAGCTGTCTAGCTCCTCCACAGGAATCCCCCTCCTCTTTTTTCTTCTCCCTTTTTAAGACCTCGGGTAGGTCTGTCTCCCGCCTTCCTTTTGAGTTATTTTCCTTTTTTGAAAGAACAACCCAATCAAAGAGAAACTCCGTTTTGTCCCCTGCAACACTATTCGCTCAAGTCGGACAATGTCAGTCTTCCCCACGTGCAAGTCGGTGTCGGCCGTCACACAGCTGAGCCATATATTCCCATTATAAACATGACATGGATCAACAATACCTCACAAAGAGGGTTCAACTCTGCCGCACCTGTGTAACAGAGTCCATGAATGTGGCTGAATGTCCAAGCCACCTGACTTTGTTCTTTATTGCTTTTAAGCTATATATTTTTAATGAATGGGAAGCTGGGAACAAAACGGGATTCAAAACAAGTTTGTGGAGGGGTTATTTATAGCCTACGCTACAATGTATTCTGAGCAATCCTTTTCATTCGAATTTTAATGCGAGCGATATTCAGAAAATAAGTTTCATCATTTTTTTCAAGGAAACTTTATTGCATATAAAATAAACTATACATTCATGAACTAAACACTTGAAACTATTTTTTGACGTAGTCGCAATTGTCATTGAAATATTTGTCGTAGGGTGCAATCAGTTTGAAGAAACCACTCTGGTGAAATTCGGTGCCTTGCATTTCAAGGAATTGTCGCACAGCCTGCTTCATCTCAAAATTGTTTTCGATGGTCCTGAGCACGACATATACATAGTGTAGATACCACGTCAGATATAGTATATGATATGACTTAGCACCATGTCATGTAACTACTCTAGCAGTGTTGTTTTCATTCGTAGATTTGGAGGGACGCCCTTTTCGATCTTCATTCTCCACACTCTACCTTCCTTCTCTGAACATGCACCACCAACTTCCAACTATTTGGCGAGACATGACCTGTTCACCACACAGTCTGCAGGCTTTCATGAATGACTAGTCCCACGTACCCATTCCTGCTGGATAACAGCTTACACTTCCATTACCGACCATGTTATCAACCATATCTTGGGCACGCTGGTCTTTTGCTACTCTCTTTCCTTGGTCTCTCTGTGCATGCGTCATTTCCCTTTCATTGACGCTACCTCCATTGTTGAACTAGCAATGGGTAAGGATTCATATAGGGGTAGTTTGTATATCGATTGCAGTAATGGCTGAAATGAAATCAAAACAACCTTCTGTACAAACGATGATACTGGAGGGGGAATACGCACCGACTCTCTTCTACAACAGCACCAGAGGTTAAAACGCTTTACTTAACTGATAAGAAGAGACATATTCTTAGCCTAGTTGGTAGAGGCACAGCAAAAGGTGACCGGTGAACTTTTTTTCGGACCCACTGAACTAAAGTTCGCAACAACGCTGCCGCCTTCGCAACAAGGTGGCCCATCCTGCCACACCCACCCCTCCACTGGGCTGAAAATCATCCCCCGATGTCCCGGGAGAAAATGCCTTTGCCAAAGTGATGACTCAGGATTTGAACACTAGATGGCAGTGCAGACTATAAATATTGATTGCATATGCCCCCAATGCAAAACACTTGCTTCTGTACGTCTAACTAAGAAAACCACACATAAATTACTACTAGTGATATTCCGGCTCTAATACAGGCGTCGACGAGACCCGCCACTCAACAAGAGACAGCCAATGTTTCAGAAATGGAAACTGTCCCAAGCAAAACTCAATTTAACAAGGTGAGGGTGCATATCAATTGCAGTGATGGCAAAAAAAGTTTTTGTAAAAAAACAACCTTCTGTACAAACCAATGATTCTCTTCGTATCATCACGACGGTATTGGAGGGGGAGTATACAGCGACTCTCTACTACAATAACCCTACATTCGTGGATGGAAGTTGAAACACTTCACTTAACTTGTCAGAGGAGACGACTTTTCAGCCTAGTTGATTACAGCCCAGAAAAAAGCGAACAGTGAACATTCTTCGAACCTACTGGTCCAGTGTTCGAAACAGCAGTGACACTCAAAGTCACCATAATACTCTCTTCCCCCTCCACGGGTCGAAAATGTCCAAACGCCGATGTATCATTTGGTGTACCATTTGCTATTTAAAAAAAAATGATGAAACTTACTTCCAGAAAATCCCTCATCATAACACTTCCTTTTATTAAAAAAAATCTGACTCATGTCAAAATATAGCATATGTTAATAAAATATGTCAAAATTTATGTTTACTCTAAAATCCAATAATAAACCTATTTATATTAATGATGCATATATTAAATTGATTAAGTTCTACAAAACAGCAGACATTCTTTTCATTGAATTATCTTCATAATCCATATATTTATGATATCACTTCCTAAATATAATTGAATTTGTAATAGGAAAAAGTGTTTTGATGTCTAGTTCTAAAGATTAAATATTTCAAATCGTGTTACATAAATGGATTATCACCAGTTTTTTTTTCAGTATTTTACAAAAAAATAAAGCTGTTCGTTATATTTCGTCTAATGTTAAAGAATAGGATAAATCTTTAATCCAGCTTAGAGAGCTTGTCAAATCCCAGGGCGTCAAAATTGTTACAAAAGTCTCAATCCTGTAGGTGTGCGTTGGATATTAGTTCAAAGTGGAGGATAATTTCAAATAACACTTTATTGACTAATATATATATCTAGCAAAATTTGGAGAGATTAATAGCTTAACCAGTGTACATAGCACTTGCACAAATCAGCGGTGAACAGGAATACAAACAGCATTTGCGCAGATCAGTAATACGAACACATAAAAAACAGCACATGTAATAAAAGTCACAGAACTCCTAATAATATCCTACTCAACAGCTTATTATTCCAACAGCTTCTGGAAGATTCGAACACTTCTCACTCGGCCAATTCCCAAACGGTTCTCTCTGGCTTCACATCTCTGTATTTATAGATGTTCCGACCAGGAGTGACATCACACGGGAAATTCAGGAAAATACCATAACTTTTGCTCTAATTGAAACAGCGACAGACTCCAGCATTTTCAGGGAACATTTTCTCGCGAAACTCGGCATCTCACCAACTCGCGAAAATCATCGCCAAATTTGTCACCAAGGTTGAGGAATCATTGCGTAACCATTTAGGCACACACGATAGTTTACTCACCCGAAACAAAATAGAATTCTTGAGATATAATCAAAAATTATTCATCATATTCTAATATCAGCTATTTATTAGAATCAAATTTTGCTGTGGAAAAGCTATTACACTATACATGGTAAGACAGAGACACGAAACTGTTCTAATTAAATACTTTTGTTTAATTATTTTAAACTAATGAGCATTATTAATCAAAAGGTGCTCACTCATGCTTAGGTAACATAGAGTTAGAAGAGAAGAATCAAAATACGAAAGAAACCAGAAATATGGAATATGTTAACAGATTTAACGTTCGTAGAGTGCCATCGTTAGTGGAATCATCATAATAGGCTGTTCTGTAGAGCCATCTGCTTATTGTCCTCTTTTCAGGAGAGTAGTAAACATCTTACAGAATAAAACAAAGAAAAATCAATCTATAGTGATTGAGTCCCAGCGTTGCAGTTTGAGAAATTCTGTATAGAGCGCTCCGAACATTCAAAATTACTGACAAATCGCACATCTGAGACTCTCGTTATTTTACTTCATTGGTCCTTTCAGCGCGAATAGAATCCTTTACCCATGAAATTATTTCTTCCATTTTTTCAACTCCAATTGTGCTGTTTCTTAATTATCTTTTTCTTAGCATAGATTGTACAGAGGAATGTTCTCTTAGATCAAAGTTTTCTTTCACATGGACTTTTGACTTATGTTTCTCTCTAAATAGTTTTCTTCTATTATTTGTCATGTGAGTAGTTTTACAAATACAACAAATTTTTATTTGAACAGTCACACTTACCTCTAAAATACAAAAAGCACTGTGAGAGTGAAAGTTGAGATTCACGGAGAAAGAGTCAAATCTGGTTACGCAGTGTCAAACATGTATGCTTGAGATCTAGACATTTGAAGAAATAAATAAAAGGAGAACTTCAATGACCAGAGGGAGGGTTGAAAATACAGAAAGATTACTTAAGTATCCCAGGGGTGTATCACACGTTTTTACCGCGTACTCTCCCTCCAATATCCTCGTAATTGTTCGAAAATGAGCATTCTGAACGATATTTCTAGAAATGTTCGCTTTCGCAGCTATTACTGGAATTAATATATATTCTGTACCACTTATACTCAGCAGTTTTCATTTGACGTTATCGGTCGTCTACAGTTGAGGTCTCAGGTCTGTTTCATGCGTGCACAGCAGCCGGTGTTTCACTAGTTGACTAGTTGTGGTTTATGTGCAGTTGACTTAGACTCAAAAAGGCAAGATTTTACCTCGGGCAACATGCAACCAGTATTTCCAGGCTGAGCTGCCATCTTGCGTTGAAGTTCTATGTAACCACTTCAGCGAGTGGGGTACTTTCTGCCCCTGAACAACTGACCTTGAATGACACCGACATTTTAAATACCCGACCTTTCGACCGGGGGGGGGGGACTTTTTCCAATCACTTTTTGCAATGCTCTAATCATTTAGTCGTTGTTGAAGAATGAGATCGCGACTGGTATTAGTAAGTGAGGATGACACCCTCTTTCCAACCTGGGAGCCCTAGCTATTCTTCAAAGAACTTGGAAGCAACGAAATCAAGGCAGGTGATGGCTAAAAAAAGTCCGAGATCCTAGAAATGTATAATTCATTAAAAATTGACATTGCTACTTTCTTAAGGTTTCTCTGGCTAAATTAGATGTGGTCTTGACTTGCTGCTTCTGCACTCCTGTTGTTTTCTTTAAAACTGAGAGCACACAATTTGTCAACCTTGAGAGGCTACAAATAGACCTTAAACGAAAATGACTTATATATGCCCTCTGTGTGAGAACAATGGAGTATTTATTTGCATAGTTTAACTTTAGATAAAATATACAATTTATCTATGTGATAACTTCCTCGCGTTTATCAATTATATATTTTTCCATTTTTAAATTCCGAAGCCTTGATATTCTGATTTTGTCAACTAAGCACATTCTCTTTAAAATGCGACTAAAAAATGTAAAGCATAAAGTCACTTGTAGTCAAACCTCTATAAGAATACAATTTTCTTACATTAAGGCTCCCGTCTAGCCGCCATTTTGATTTCGTGGACGTAATGTTAATCCTATGGAATTTTGACTTTAATTCTCACATCTTTATTATTTGATCTATTTGAATGCAATGAAGTGCATTTGAAAGAGCAAAAAATAATCTATGCTTCTGTGGAATTACTTTTTTCCTAAGATTTTTAAAAATATTTTTATTCTTATTTTAATTATTCGTTTTTGAGTTTTCCTGTCTTTAAAGAATATTTTCAAATACTTTTAAAAATTGGAGGGAAAAAGTAATTCCACAGAAGCATTGAATATTTTTTGCTCTTTCAGATGCACTTTATTGCATTCAAATAGATCAAATAATAAAGATGTGAGAATTAAAGTCAAAATTCCATAGGATTAACATTAAGCTGATGAAATCAAAATGGCGGGTAGACGGGAGCCTTAACGCGTGAGACGCTTTGTATATTGTTATCGGTAATAAATATTTTACTTTACAAACATAACTGCATTAATAAACAACACTATCCAAGTGGATAACAGCTTTTTCTTCTTTATACAACATAAAAAAGCCATTAAGTTTAAAATCCGTTAAATAAATAGCCATTAAATAAAATTAAAAAAACATCATTGAAAACTATCACGCCGAATAGTGCAAAACACGACTAAGCCGATACGTTTCTTCATGCGCTGTACGTATTGATCTTATACTGATAATTTTAAGCTCGAGCAAATGTAATTTAAATGTAAATAAACTCTCTTGATGAAAATTTCAAAACTGTTTGGAATCAGTATTCCCAAGAATGCTTGTTTTTTCCCCCGCTGCTTAGGTTTAAAAGAGAGATCTTATTTCTTTACAAAGGAATATATTATTGAAATTATAGTATGAATAAGCTATATATATATATTTGTGTATTAAGTATTCCAATAATATTCAACACAACATTTGGCAGTAAAATCCTCCTTTCCATCTCTTCTTTCAAAACAAGAAACTAAATTAACTTATAATATTTCTAGCAATATATGAGACGAATATCTGCTACAAAGTCCTCTACAATATTTATTAAATAACTGAAATTGAATAGTAAAAAACTCCCCAACCAACGAGTTAGCAGCGCACTAAATTAGCACCAACATCAACGTTGCATCGTAGTAAATGGATGATATGGATCACTCTGAAGAAATTTACCAATACTCAAAATAAATTTTTACATGTTTAATCGTAAACAAGTAGGGCTAATATATTTCTTTTACTCGGAATATTGAAATAAATTTAGAAGAATTTGAAACGATATTTGTCTTTCCCAGTTTTTCTTGATTGAACTGAATTAATGAAAAAATATGTTAATTCTATCCGATATCTATTTCACGCTATCTGCATTTAGAATTATAGTATTAAAACCCCAAAAGTCACTTATAGATTAGCTCGTAAGATTTTCATATAGTTGCATTTTTCGGTACTTGTCCATTATGGCGGCGCCCGCCAAATTACGATTCGGGTGTAGAAGGAAAATCGCCAAGCAGTAAGATTTATCGCCATGTTTGGTTGTAAACTCCTAAGGATGCAGTCATAAAAAAACAGGGCTTCATCATTTTAGTAAAATATTTGCCTGTTAACGTTACCGATTTCGTTTTTTTTTTTTTTTTTTTTGAAAAGGTCGTTAACAATTTTTAGTTTACCAAACAGCAAAATGGATGTCATTTCTTTTTTTTTGAAGAGAAAGGACTTCCGAAAAAATTATTATGCAAAAGAGGTCACGTCATGAAGTTGTATGTTAATGAAGAGTCGCATAACAAGAAACAGTGCGGCTCGGCATCATCTAGAATCGTATCTGGCAGAATTTGTGGAGGAAATATGTGGGAAAAATGCTTTCCATGAAATAGTGAACGCAATTTCAGAAATACGGCCTTTAATGTAGACTGATGTTCAAAAAATTATGTAAATATTATTATTAAACATCTAAATTTTTATAGTACTTATTGGGATGAGATTTATCACTAAACATATAAAAGATTATTAAATAAAAATATTAAAAAAAAATTATATTATTTTTTGGTGTGTTATTTGTTTTCCTACATTTCAATTTCGTTCTCCGCTTGCTTGGCGCTTTTAACTAGTTTGGCGACATTGGCGTATTCTTAATTTGGCGGGCGCCGCTTTAATGGACAAGTACCCATTTTTCTAATTGGACAATTCTGCTTCAGATTCCGGGATACTCGAAATTTTTTCAAAACGAATGTGAGGATTACATCGCAAATTCGAAAACGGACTCTAATGTATATATCGACTGGATTGCCCCAGAATACATAAATAAAATATTTTTAATGACATAATGAAAAAAAAAACTTATGAAACTTTTTATTCAAGCCGATATTTGGAAATTTTTGAAAACATCCCAACATAATATAATAACACAGACACAATATCGAACAGACATAATATCGAAATGGACAAAATCAGAGGAGAATAAATACCAAGTACTCGAATCATCAGTAAAAGGATCATAAGTACCAGGGGTTCGCACAAATTCTATTTAAATTATCATGAAAAATGTACAACCTGTAACCGTATCAATGATTTGGAACATGTTCTTTTGACTTATTATAAATACGTGTCCCATTGAAAACATCTATGAAATATATTCAAGATACTGTAGCGTATTACGAACGGACACAATCAGGCTAGAGATGACTATTAAATTTTATTTAACTGCTAAACATGCACCATGTTACACACACAAGATTCCCGTTTCCTTCGTCCCGTCTCTCCCCGCCTCTGAGTCTCATTGGATAACTCCGTCTATGACGAAAACGACTGGATTTTAATTGACGATCGCTACAATATGCACACAACACTTTATTACAGCCAAAGAATTTATGGAGAGAACAATTATAATAAATAAGTATTCGTAACATTCTTGCAGATGAAATATTTTAATATCTATTGAATTAAAATTGTATTTTAAAGGGAATATTAACTTTTGTTGCTCTATATATCCCAAAATAAATAAATAAAAAATAAATAGGTATTTGTCTGTTATTTTCGATGCATGATGTGGTAACCTCTGGTAAAATTAGGACATGTCTGTGATTCAAAATTATTTATTTCGATGTATGAGTAAACTCGGAGGCAATTTATTTCGATGTCGATATTGAAGCAACATCTTTTGTCTAAGAAATTATATCAAAGAGACATAATTTCTTTCACCCCAGAAAAAAAAAAGAAATAAAAATTTAAATCTTTAAAACAGGATTTTTATTACTTAATAAGAATTTTAAAAAAGTACGACTGTACTATCAACTTATGAAGGGGAAAAAAACTTTATACCTCAAAAATTAAATCTTTTGAACGTTATGTTCAAGCAACAACTCACCGAATTTTGACGATATTTAATTATAGAAGAACTGATTTCATCGAGTTAAAAATCTCAGAAAGGTGAACAGTATCTTACTATTGCCTACAATAAATTCAGACTTTAGTCAGTACTTTGAACAAAAATAAAAGAATAAAGGATATAAATGTTTCAAACGACTTCCAGAATTTATTTTGTACAGAAATTTTAAATTAATGCACTGTAAGCATACTTCCACCAAAATATTTTCAAATATTTTTGGTAATATTTTTCCACTTTCCTCCACTCCTTCCAACAATTCTCCGAGCTTTCCCTCACATGTAATAGGTTTTTCTTTAAACTGTGTCGGCTGAACAATACGAAATTCATTGAGTGCACATTGAAATTCAAAATCGATTATGTATAATTGACCCATACCAGCTTTTGTTCAAGGCTTTGATCCTAAATTCGTTCTAAAGTCTAAAAAAATAACATTGAGTTTTACTTTGCGGATGACTTTCATCAATCAAATCATTAGAATCTTTTTATCTTACTCGCATATATTTTTCTTTCATAAATGAAGTGGCAAATTAACTAGTTATAATAAAAAAAAATTACATAAATAGCTATACAAATTTAGGTTGTAGCTTATGGACTTGTAATTTGACTCTGTAACAGGTCAATTGAAAAGTCCTCGGCCGGACACATAGATTGTGCTACTAGAATTAAATCCATATGTTTTTTAGTTAGCCCTAACCTTCAAAAGATGCGTGTATAAATTTGACAGCTGTCGGATCATTAGTTTGTGAATTATAGCATTTTGAGTGAAGCAACTTTTGTTATTGTGAAAGAAATGGATAAAAAGGAATTTCGCGTGTTGATAAAATATTGCTTTTTGAAGGGAAAAAATACAGTTGAAGCAAAAACTTGGCTTGATGCCGAGTTTCCGGACACTGCCCCAGGAAAATCAACCATCAAGGATTGGTATGCTAAGTTTAGACGTGGTGAAATGAGCACCGAAGACGGTGGACGCAGTGGACGACCAAAAGAGGTTGTTACCGACGAAAACATTAAAAAAATCCACAAAATGATTTTGAATGACCGTAAGTTGAAATTGAATGAAACAGAAGATACTCTAAAGATATCAACTGAACGTGTACATCATATAATTCACGAATATTTCGGTATGAGAAAGCTCTGTGCAAAGTGGGTGCCTCACTTTTGACCAAAAACAACGACGAGTTGATGATTCGGAGCAGTGTTTGAAGATGATCAAGCGTAATAAACCCGAGTTTTTGCGTCGATATGTGACAATGGATGAAACATGGCTCCATCATTTCACTCCGAAATCCAATCGACAGTCATCCGAGTGGACTGCACACGATGAACCCGCTCCAAAGCGTGGGAAAACGCAACAGTCGGCTGGCAAGGTTATGGCGTCTGTATTTTGGGATGCGCATGGAATAATTTTCATTGACTACCTTGAAAAAGGAAGGACCATCAACAGCGACTATTACATAGCGTTATTGGACCGTTTGAAGGACGAAATCGCCGAAAAACGGCCGCATTTGAAGAAAAAGAAAGTGCTGCTTCACCAAGACAATGCACCGTGTCACAAGTCAGTGCAAACGATGGCAAAAATCCATGAATTGGGCTTCGAATGGCTTCCTCATCCACCGTATTCTCCAGATCCAGCGACTATTTCCTGTTCTCAGATCTCAAAAGAATGCTCGCTGGGAAGAAATTTTCGTCGAATGAAGAGGTGATCGCCGAAACTGAGGCCTATTTTGAAGCAAAGGACAAATCGTACTACAAAAATGGTATCGAAAAGTTGGAGGGTCGCTGTAATCAGTGTATAACCCTTGAAGGGAATTATGTTGAATAAAAAAAAAAACTAATTTTGTCAAAAAAATGTGTTTTACTATGGTAGGCCGGGGACTTTCCAATTGACTTGTTACTATAATAAGTTCACTATAACTTAAAATCTTTAAGTGTGCTAGAGCATGAGGGTTGAAATAAAATACCAAATTATAGACTCTCTCTTTGTGCGATTGTTATATTTTAAAATTGTTGGGGAACTTAGGTTTTTTTTGTGCCTAATAATGATATTTTAAACATTTTATTGAAATATCAAAGAATTTTTTGTCATTTTTTTTTCTTTTCCCTTACGTTGAATATGGATAATATTTCATAGATATATTTACGTTTAGGTACCATATTTAAAAGTAATATTCCATAAATATACAAAACATTTTACTCATCACACATAAAATAATACCCGAAAAATAACAAATCGATATTTTAATGATATTACTGTATATTTGCTTTCTAAAATGCATTGAATTTTGTAATTTTGGAAATTTTATTGTTTATTTCTTTTTTTTTTTCATATAAAAATTATTTATTAAAAATACATGCTATTTTGAAAAAAATATGTTATAGGTTCACAGTATGCATAAGTTCCCTTTATAGAAGAATCAAAAATTTGGAACCATTTGTGTAGTGTGTTTCTTTAAAATGGTACCTAGATGCAAAGATATCTCACAAATAACGTCTATATTCAACTAAGAGAGAAATAAAATCTTTTTGACAAAAAAAATATTAATTTTATATACCATAGAGTGATTAAAATATCTCTATTAGGCTCCTACAAAAGTCTGAACTCTACTAACAATTTAGAAAGATATATGTGTATGTATGTATGTATGTTCCCTTTGAAAGAAGTGTAAGTGTATTTTATTTTATATGGAGATATTTAGGGTTTTGCACTTGAATAATTTGAAAAATATGGATATATGTTATTACCCTAGTTTTGTATTTTTTAAATATTAAATTGTTTTAAATTTATAAAGTAATCATTTTTTAAATGTGATTAACAAACATTTATACTTTTAATGACTTCAATAGGACTTACACCACTTTCAAAGTTAGCAAAAAGTAAAAATCTTACATTTACAAAATATTAACTACGGGATCTCAATTAAAACAAATCCATTTCTTTTTATGAAACTTTTATTAAATACTTCAACAATAAAAAAAATAAAAAAAAATAACAAGATAAAAAGTCTTTATTTCAACATTTTCATACAGTGACTTTATATTCCATAATAAACGGGGAAAACCGAAATTCCGGGAAAATATAAAAATGTTTATGTCATTTACAATGTTGCCACACACATAAAAATGCACTACAGAAATTATGTAGCACAATTTTTAACTAAATAGTAGTATGGACTTGCACCATTTTCAAAGTAATTATATTTGTAACTTCATTAACTACGAAAATTTGTAATGATACAAACAACGAAAATTTTAGCAGATTTTTTTTAGAAAAAGTTTATAAATAAAAAGTTCATAGTAAATTGTATTCATTTTTATCATTAACTAATTTTTTTGTCAAAATGGGCTTACACCTCTTTCAAAGAAAACGGCTCATATATCAAAAAACAAGGAGTCATAGATATAGCATTCTAAGATTCCTCGCAGTCCTATTATACTTGAGTTATAGTAAATCTGTAACTTAATCTTTAAATAAAAAAGACTATCTAATTTATTATCCATAAAAGACTTTACTAAATCTTTAAACAACTTCTAATGCAACCATTTTTGAATTATACAGATAACATAGTAATAATCCGACCATAGACATATTCAGAACTTCATGATTAAACGTAATTTCAGAGCATGTCTCGGTATTCAACTGTTTGAGTGATTGAGCAACAAATGAGATTAATGATTGTCATTACATAGAAATTAAATAAATCCTTTGCTTGCGCTGGTCTTAAACGCTCAGTTATTAATTTGAGCTTGAAACAGACCTAAGGGATTTCTTGACTGTGAACATTACTGATAAATCTTTGTATTGCAGAGAACGATCGAGAAATATATTAATACAAATAAAAACGTTTACATACACCCTTAAGAAATACTAGGACATAAAAGAAATTGTGGAATATTATATTTAAGACTCTTGGTTTTTTGCAACTTTTTTATGTATTTCAATTGGTGTGTGTCAGTGTATCATCAAATTTTCGATCGTTAATTTAACCAACTTCCCATCACATTAGGGCTTTGAAACTTTGGGAATCGTTCTTACTCGCCTAACAATGCAATATTCAGACAATTGCGACAAGTTTTAATTAATATTTCAATATTTTTTTTATGATACAGTTTAGCCCAACAACTTGGCGCGATTTCAAAAATTGCCAAACTTGGCGATGTTTTTTTTTGACTGAACGTTAAATCCGCGAAGCGATTCAGGGTAGTCACATTTGGCAAAATACCGCCAAAATTTCTGACAAGTTTTAAATAATATTTTAATAATTTTTTTAAATAAACTTTGCAACCATATAAAAACGTTAGCTTTTATCTCGAATTATATGATACATACTTTTCAATTTATTAGTAGAGCTCAAATTTTTTGTGTGTGCCCAATACTGATGTTTTATTAAGTCTATTGAACTATAAAAGTAATTTTTATGTCAAAATGTTTTCCCTCTTCTTAATTAGTGGCCGTGGTAGCTTAGTGGTCATGGTCCTGGACAGACGACCTGCAATTTCTTCGAGTAGTTGATTCGGACCTTGCAGCCACTAAAGACCCACCGTGTAGCCGGGACTGATGTAAGTTAAATCTGACGAAATCCGAATAATCCTCCCGTTGCCAGGGTATGGAAGTTAAGAGAGAGACTGGCAGCTTAAGTGTCGTCCTCATCACTAGACTGAGGCTCAAAATTACAAGGTCCGTTGCCAATAACCCTCGTGGTGCTTCTAATGTGATGTTAATGAAGCCAATCTTATCTAATCTTCCACTTTGTTGAATATGGACAGGATTTGTGAGATATACTTACATTTAGGTACCGATTGTTAATAAGGCATTACTCAATATGGTTCCAAATTTTTTATGCTTCTATAAAGGGAATTTACGCATTTAGTGAGCCAAAATTATTTTTCTCTAAATATTAACTAAATTTTAAGGTATAATTTATGTATGAAATAATGAAATAAGTAAATAAAAATATCCAAAATTACAGATTTCTATTATATTTTTCTATAGGAAATATACAGTAATATCATCAAAAATTTAGTTCACTTTGTTTTTGTGTATTGTTTTGTATATGAGCAGTAAAATATTTTGTACATTTATGGAATATTATTTTTGAAAATGATTCTTAAATGCCAATATATCTGAAAAATCATGTCCATATTCAACTCAAAAGGAAAAAAAAAATGACCAAAAAATACTTTATAGTTCCAAAAAATGATTAAAATATCCTTATTAGGCAGACAAAGAAACCTAAACTCTACGCAAAGAAAAAATCTTAAATTCGGTATTTAATTTTTCCTTGCATCTTCTGGTACCCTTACTTTCATATAAATTATAAATTATAGGTACTTGTCCATTATAGCGGCGCCCGCTAAATTACGATTTCGGATGGAGACGGAAAATCGCCAAGCATTAAGATTTATCGCCATGTTTGGTTATAAACTCCTAAGGTTGCAGTCCTAAAGAAACAGTGCTTCATCATTTTAGTAAAATATCGCTTTCCTGTTAACGTAAACGATTTCGTATATTTTTTCTTAAATACCCATTTAGTTGTCTTTGAAAATGTCGTTAACAAATTTCAATTTACCAAACAGCGAAATGAATGATGGTTTTACACATTTCACGGTGAACCAAAAGAACAATTTTGTAGATCCGTCAACGGGAGTTCACAGGCAAAATGTTGAAAGAATGTGGGGCTCCGCAAAGTGGCGTAGCAAGAAACGGCACGGCTCGGCATCATCTAGAATCGTATCTGGCAGAATTTATGTAGAGGAAATATGTAGCGAAGAAAAAATGCTTTCTATAAAATAGCGAACGCAATTTCGGAAATATGGCCTTTTATGTAGATTGATGTTCTAAAAGTTATGTAAATATTAAGCATCTAAATTTTTATAGTACTTATTGGGATTAGAGTTATCATTAATCATATAAAAGATTATTAAATAAAAGTTGTAATGTTTGATTGTGGTTCGAAGATATAGTGAAATGAGTTACGCCTTTTAAAACTTAACAAAACTTTATTTAAAGATTAAAATAGGCTCGTAGCACTCCTAGGGAGGCCTAATCAACTGCTCCCCTGCTACTGAGACCTTCAACTTACTCTACAAAAAAAAACTCACTTTTTCTCCCTCCTCGAGGGCGGTACTGCCAGCGCCGCGTAGCGGAGGCTCTGAACTATTGCTTGGAGGGGAGGGGAACACTACATCTCCCCACCAAGCTCTGACGTTACATTTGTGTACAAATTTAACTCAGCAGCTGAAACTCTCAAAATTAATACTCAAAATATTCACACAATGCAAAATTAGTTCACAATTATTAACACAAAATGCACTATAATAATTATAAGAAAAGAAGCAATACTTAAAAGCGAATAATATTACACATTACAAATTATCACAAATCACACACATTATAAAACATTAATTAATATAAAGTTCTTGATTTCAAAATGACTCAAATTACTAAGATATTCTAAATGTAAAAGAATGGAAAGAACACAAGAACTAGCACAAATACACATATAAAAAAAATCAAAAATATATCCTTGCGTTCAGCAATAATTGATGATGTTCACACTAAGCGTGATAACGCATCTGCATGAGGCATTTTAGCTCCCGCACAATGTTTCAGAGTTAGGTTAAATCTCTGCAGGGAGAATGCCCATCTTTGCAGTCTAGACGATTGCGGTGCACTTTTTGTTAAAAATGGGAGCGGATTATGATCCGTGTAGAACTCAATTTCGGTGCCGAACACCCACGATTCAAACTTTTTCAAACTCCACACAATCGCGAATGCTTCCCGCTCAATGGTTGACCAAGCTTGCTGGGCTTTGGTAAGTTTCTGACTCGCATAAGATATTGGGTAAGTCTTTTCATCCAATTTTTGGGATAAACATGCAGCAATGCCAACTGATGAAGCGTCTGAATGAATGATGTATGGCCGGTTCATCACAGGAGTATACAAGGAAGGAGCATCGGCAAGCGTACCTTTTAATTTTTTGAACACTTCTTCATGTTTATCAGTCCATGGAATTTTGTCGGAGACTCTCTTTTTAGTTAAGTCCGTGAGGGGATACACAAGCTCCGAATATTTGGGAATGTACTCGCGATAGTAATTGCACATACCGAGAACACTACGCAACTCTTTCTTATTTGTAGGAGATGCTAAATTTCTTATTGCACGCACCTTTTCAGGATCAGGCTGATGTCTTCCTGAACCTACAACGTGTCCTAAAAATTTCACATGGGGTTTCACGAAATCACATTTCTTAAGGTTCACAGTGAAGTTTAATTCTTCCAACTTCGATAAAATGATGTTTAAATGCTGCAAATGTTCACCGAAATTTTTCGAAAATATGGCGATGTCATCTATATACGCACGGGCGAATTCTCTATAAGGAGCAAGTGCTTTATTCATTACCCGTTGAAAAGTAGCAGATGCATTTTTCAGCCCTAAACTCATGACTTTAAATCTATACATTTGGCGATGAGTTTTGAAAGAAGTAAAATCTTTACTTTCTTCCGACATCGGGATTGCCCAATATCCCTTCAAAAGATCCAAAGTAGTTATTACGTTAGCTCTGCCAATCGACTGGATCAATTCTGTTGCGTCTTCCATAGGGAAATCATCCGTTACCGTTGCACAGTTCAACGCCCTGTAATCGATGCACAATCTCATGGATCCATCTTTCTTATTCACACAGACTACCGGATATGCAATCTCAGCGTTGCTTTCCTCGATTAATCCTAATTCCAATAATTCTTGGATTTGTTGATCTACTTTTCCCTTCAATGCTTCAGGGATCCTGTACATGAACGGTTTTTTCCGTTCGACGTTTGGCTTTAAATTGATTTTATGAGCATCAACTTTAGCAATGTTTACATTGCCAGTAAACAGTTCTTGGTGCTCACTTAACAATTCTAGCAATTTGGTTTCTTCCTCATCTTCCAGATGGCTTACATCAATATGCTCCAATAACTCTTTCATTCCGGGCCTCAGAGAAGTTGGAGTGGGAAGAACTTCACCAAAGTCTTCATCGTCTTCGAATATCACACCGATTGCATTAACTCTTGGGTAATACCTCCTTATCTTATTCACATGACAATGCCGAATTTTTCCATCACTCAATTTCACTTTATAAGAGTGAGGAGGATTCAAACCAACTATTTCTCCAGGGCCAGTCCACTGCGCGTAGAGCTTGTTCGTTGAATCAGGTATCAATAAGTATACTTTTTCGCCCATCTCAAAACTTTTGGAACGAGCTTTGCGATTGAAATATCTTGCATAAGCTTCTTATCTTCCGGAGGCAATTAATGACGCCTTCTCAGCAGCCATCTCTAAATTGATCTTCTGTTCTTGTAAGTAGTCAACCATGGATTTTCCTATGTTCAACGGAATGGCAATGTCGCCACACCAGCTTGATTTTAACACACTCAGGGGACCTCTAGCTGTTCGTCCATACATCAACTTGAAAGGTGAAACTCCCGTTGTGCAGTTCGGGACTTCTCTGTATGCGAAAAGCAAGTACGGGATATATTTGTCCCAATTACTTGGATCTGTCCTAATCACGTGGTGCAATGAATTTTTTAATACTCTGTTGTACCTCTCCACGAGTCCATTCGACGCTGCGTATCCAGGAACTGAAAATCGTGGGGTACAGCCTAAGCGCTTCATGAATTCTTGAGTTAATTTTGAAGTGAAATTAGTACCCATGTCGCTAGCAATGACATTTGGAATTCCGGTCCTCATAAATATCTCCATTAACGCGTCGCATGTAGCTTTGGCAGACAACGATCGAAGAGGAATCGCTTCCGGCCACCTGGAATGCTGGTCTATCATAACAAGACAGTATTTGTGTTTTCTGGCCGAAGGTGGGTCAATCTCGCCAATTATATCAACATTCACGACCTCGAAAGGTAAATCTGGCCTAAGAACAGGGGTTATTGGTATTTTATCCGTAACTTTCTCTTGGCTTCTTAATTGACAATTGTTGCAAGATTTGCAATACTCTAAAATGTCCTTCTTCAAATCAGGCCACCAGAAGTTAAAACGAATTCTTTCGCTGGTCTTTTTGAATCCCATATGACTTCCAAAAACAGATTCGTGAGCCAATTTCAATACTTGAGGTCTTCTAATTTTAGGTAAAACCAGTTGAGCCACCTTTTCTCCAGTTACTTTATCGTCGTGGAATAGTAGATCATCTCTCAAATAAAAATTTCCTTTTTTCAAATTAAATTGTTTCCATACAGCTTTCAACGTATCACATTTTAACTGCTGATCTTTTAATAAAGCTCTCTCACTCACGCGATGTTGATATTCATTCTCCTCCTGCGTGGGAAATAATATTTCCAAACATAGACATTCTTCATTTTCTAATATATGTTTTCCGCTTCCTGCCCCTCCTGTTCTAATGAAATCAGACCTCTGTCCCCTACAGCAATTTCCATAAATCTCCGATGTTGATTCATCGCTTGTGGTTTCGTTTACATTCTCTTTCAGCATTTGATATATATTTAATGGGATAATCGCTTGACCTTGGATTTTATCTGTGATCGCTGCTAATACTTGAATAGGTTTTGAAAATGCTTCGTTTTTCTTGTTCTTTATCCATAATTGAACACTGGAAAGAGAAGCTTCTATTTTTTCTCCGAATGCGCTTTTTAAAATTATTTTCCCTTCCTCGTTCCTTTCATTCGAAATGAGATTCGAGTTCAACACAGTTATCATTGATCCGGAATCAATTAAAGCCGTTGCACACTTTCCGTTGACAGCAACTTCAACATATTGGAGATCACTCATAGCTAATTTTGGTTCGCTTGATTCTTTCTTATTTATGCTTTCTAAAAGGAACTCAGTTCGAATTTCTGCGGTCACTGCTTGATCATCTTGCTTGTGTCTATCGATATAATCATTCACTCCCGTCGCTTTGTATCTTTTTGGACAGTTCTTCGCCAGGTGTTGTAATCCACAAATATAACATTCTTTCGTTGATGTTTTTATTTCTTCCTTCTTTGGAGTTCTGGTATTTTCTCTTGAATGAGGTGGAATATATCTCCGTACTGGTAAATTTTTCTGTTCTTCCCATGGCGGACGTTTGATAAAAGCTGAATACTCTCTTTGGAAATTTTCTCTCGGTCTTCTGTTGACACTCGCTCTGACATTTTCATAATCGTCTAATTTTGAGGCAATTTGATCTGGTTTTTTGAAATGTGTCCATTCGTCAATAAAATGATCATACATTTCTGGCGGAGTTTTCCTTTTGATTTGGTCAGTAATCATCAAGTCGCACAAATCTTCAAAAGTGTTAACCTGTAAGCCTCGAATCCATTCGTGAAAATAGTTCGTCAGTTCGTATGCGAAATCACTCCAAGTGATATCTTGTTTTTTCTGATGCTTCACAAACATTTGTCTAAATTTCTCTGGTGTTAACTTATATCTTTTCAGGAGAATTTCTTTCACCTTATCGTAATCGTTCGTGATTTCTTCGTTCTCACGTGCGATGATGTGCGCAACATCGTATGGCAATAATCCGATCAAATGAGAAGTCCAATTTTCCTTTTTGATTTCAACTCTATTCACTTGTCTCTCAAATAACACCAAATATAAGCTAATATCGTTGTTCTTCGGATCGAATTTTGGGAGAAAGTTTTGCAGCTCTACTTTCGATTTAAAAACGACTTCTGAATTAGTTGTTTCGCTTATTCTAATTCTTTCGTTTTCTAAGCGTAATTTCTGGATTTCAAATTCCATTTCTTGCGTGCGTTTCCTTTCATCATCTTGTTCTTTTCTGTGTTCTATCTGCGTATTGAGCAATTCTCTAACAAATTCTTCCTCATACCCTTCCAATTTCAAAATAGCATTCCTCAATGCCATTACTGTCATCTCTGAAACATTCTCGATGCCCATTTCTCGAGCGACGTATTGCAAGTCCTCTTTTTTCCCTTTCGCTAGGAAAGCCATTGCGATTCGCAAATCCACGGAATCAGAATTTTCACAAAATTCACTCAATTCCGAACAAACTCAAAACTCACTATATCCTGTCGACTGCGCCAGTGTAATGTTTGATTGTGGTTCGAAGATATAGTGAAATGAGTTACGCCTTTTAAAACTTAACAAAACTTTATTTAAAGATTAAAATAGGCTCGTAGCACTCCTAGGGAGGCCTAATCAACTGCTCCCCTGCTACTGAGACCTTCAACTTACTCTACAAAAAAAAACTCACTTTTTCTCCCTCCTCGAGGGCGGTACTGCCAGCGCCGCGTAGCGGAGGCTCTGAACTATTGCTTGGAGGGGAGGGGAACACTACAAAAGTATTACTTAAAAAAGTTTTATATTAATTATTGGTGTGTTATTTGTTTTCCTACATTTCAATTTCGCTCTCCGCTTACTTGGCGTTTTTAACTAGCTTGGCGACATTGGCGTATTCTTAATTTGGCGGGCGCCACTTTAATAGACAAGTACTTAATTGGGATTGTAAATATGTGCAGTAACTCTCATCATCTGCAACGCCAGAAGTCATATCGCCTTATTAATGAACTTCATTGACATATCTATTTCCGCCTAGTGGTTATAGGCGCAGCAAAAAGCTACCGGTCAACATTTTTCAGAACCACTGATCCAGGGTTCGAAACAGCATCCGGCAACCAAGGCGAACAGCTCTCTTCCCCTCCTAGTTGTTGAAAAACCAGCAAAACTGAAGAAGTACTAAATGACGGTCCTATTACATTTTATCTCATTCTAATGCAAAACATGAATCAATTGTAACATTTGACTTACACTTGGGCCTTTACTTGAGAGTTTCATTTTCTTACAGCTACACTTACATCTCTTTATTGAGGTACACTTATTTAAAATGTACAAATATAAATGATATGGAAGAAGTAAAATGTAAACAGATAATAAATTAGATATTTTTTTTATACTTTCGTCATATTATAAGTAGTACTAAGAACGACATAGAGTCGATGTTTCAGGTTTTTGAGCAATGCCTTTCTCAACACGATCCAGAATAGATTGGCGGTAAGTCCAGCAGGTGTTTCTAGTTCTTTGGTTTCTTTGACAAATTCTTGAGTCTCAAAACGTTTAATCAAGATCAATATCATAGATCTAGAAAACAACTTATGTAAATAAAACTGATGCACGTATGTGTTTGGGTAATTTTTAATTGTCAATTAATACTGGATAATTTTCTGAGGAAGGTATTTTCTTCATTTTTTCATGTTGTTCAATTATGTGCATTGCCATCATTAATATCCCAGCTCGAAATATGTGTGTGTGATTACCAGGCAAATAATTTCCCATTTTGAAGTAATAGTACATCTTCAAAACACAAATTTTGGTGTAGATATTGATTTTTAAAATTTTGCTTTCATATTAAAATTCAATCCCTTATGTTTAATTACCTATTTGAAGTTTGTTTTTATCTGATTTCGAAACTGAATGTCAGTGGTTTTAATAATACTTGATCATGAATTTCTCTGGACGAAAAAATTCTTAAAACGACACTTTTCAGTATTAAAGAACCTGTAATTTTATACATATACTTTTCAAATACCTTTACATAGAATAGAATATTTTTGAGATTTTATGTGGAGTAGAAGTGTTTTTTGTATTGCAATAAAATGAAAATTGCAATGACTTTTAAAGAAACTTTTGGTGTGCAGAACTCCAACTGATATAGTTTTATTCTTAAGTACAATATTATCGAAATACGAGGAGCAGTCTATTTTTTAGATAAACTGCATTCTGTATTACTCATTGAACAAAATGTTATTATATTTATTTTCTTTTTAGTTACATTTTTGCTGAAAGTCTTAGTTTTTTCTTATATTTGTTTAAAATGCCCCTTTGACGGTAAAATTATAAACTGATAAAATTTTTGGTACTTGTCTATTATAGCGGCACCCGATGATTAATCGCCAAGCGACTAAGAAATATAGCCAAATAGATTGTATCAAAAGATAGTGTTCACGAGTTTGGCGACGACTTGATGTAATCATAATTTGATGGGCTCCGCTATAGTAGACAAGTACCAAACTTTTCTAAGGTATTTCTCTAATTTTCGAACCCATTATGTAATAAAATATGCATTAGTAGTTAAAATTTAGGTTAATTCAAAAAACTTTCTTGAAAGCTATACTGTTACATTTAATTGTGAGGCGACTTCTAACTAATTCTGTTGTTAAAATTAAATAGATTTTTTTAAATTCGTAAGCCAATTTAAAAAGAGTTTCCCCCTTAAACGTGTATTTTTGCATATATATATGTATAAAAATTAAAATCAAGTATGAAGAAACAAAGTACTTCTTAATGAGATGAAACCTTTCTAATTTTGTACATATTGGACAATTTATTTTTCACATACCTCTGTATAGAAACGTTTAATAAAATGGAAAGTATGAGTCCTAACTAAAATTCGTGAGAAACTGTCTTAAAAAGATTACAATTCTTTACTCTAGTAAAAAAGAAAAAAAAAAATATATCACAGGTTGTTAAACTTTTCCTTTAATTTTTTTGGCAGCTGAATTCCAGAGGCGAAGTTGAGAAAAGAGAGAAAATCGTTTCAGCCGAATTCGAAAGATCTTATCCTATTTTACGATCCCACAAGTAGTCTTTTAACAGCTAACTATTTTTCTAAATATCGATCTGTCTCCTTTTTATTGCTAAGCGTCGTTAACGACTAAAGTTTCAGAACTATTTCGAAGATTTAAAGAATGTCAGGATTTCGGAATTATAATATATTTATGTACATATATATAATTTAGGATATTAATTTTAAATGTACGCAAGAAATATATATGGACACAAAATGTGAATTTTAAATTTAAGAAATCCTTCTGAAAATAGTCTTCGGAAAAAATTTTTTCTTCACGGTGCAAATAAACAATTTTTCGAAGAAATATGAATTGCTTTGCTTTATTTGTTCGTATATTCTAGGGTTGTATTTTAAATAAATACTGGTTTGAAATATGGAGAGGAGGCAGTTGAAGAGTCCTTGTGAATGTCGATCCCACTCATTTAGCAAGGTAGTTGTTATCTCTAGAATTGTTTTTCGGAAGGGCATGGCAAGTTGCAGTTGTTCTCCTCAGAGAGATCCAAATATGCTGCGTACGGTTCTGGTGAGGAGATTTTATAGAGTTGAGATCAAGAAATCTGGCTGGCCAATCCAAGCGGAGAATATCGTCACTTTCCAAGCAATCGTCGATCGCCTGAACCTAATGTGGACGGTGTTGTTGTCTATTTACAGGTACCCATGACAAACTGCACTTCTTAAAAGATGGACTAATATGTACCAGGTATTTTCTGTATACCTAATAGAAGTCAGAGAGCTTTTGTAAAACACATGTATGATTGTGTGGTGGTACAGCATAACACTTGGACAAATCATTTCACCAGATCCCTGGGATGGAATCCTGCTCCCAGTTCTCTCCAGATAAAGGAATCTAAGAATCTGTGTCAGGCCGAATCTCGACTCATCCATGAAAAGGCACGGTGCTCTGTTGAGTCTGGTCCAAAGCATGTGTTGTATGCACCACGCTAAAATTTCTATATGGTGTTCCTCTGTGATCAGTACGTGGGGTTAAAGTGAACCCCCATTTACAAGTAAAAGATAATCAGTATCCATGCTGAATTTCGTCACAACTGTAAAAGGCACGGTCTCCATCGAAATCTGATAAAAATCGCATTTTGTCTGAACTATACTAAACGTGCTACACTATGTACTTCAGGGAGTGGGACACAAACATTGGGCATTATGGCGTACAGTACTCTCTTAAGAAGTTCTCGGGCAACTGTAGAAAGTGAAACTCTAGTTCCAGTGGTAGCAAACAGTTGAAACGCCTTAATAGTCCAACTTTACCGCACTGAAAATGGCAAATAACAATCCTCAAGCGTCGTTGTGGATCTTGGTCGACTTTATCCAAGTCTTTTCGATATGGATCCAATATTTTGAAGTCTTCGAGCAACTGTAGAAAGTGAAACTCTTGTTTCAGTGGTAGCATACAGCTGCGACGCCGTAATAGTCCTGTGTTACCGCACTCAAAGTGGCAAATAACGATCCTCATGCGCCGCTGTGGATATTGGTCGACTTTGTCCAAGTCTTTTCGATATGGATCCAGTATTTTGAAACCGTTTCCATACATTGCAGGACACACTGCGATATATGGAAATGGTTTCAAAATACTGGAAACACTGGGTGTTACATTGAGTTCTGTTGCCACTTGCACATATGATTACCCTTGTTCCAACCTGCTGACAATTCTCCATCTTATTCTTTCATTCATATATTCGAGGCTACTCAATGAAAACCTTATAAAATTTACCCAACCCTTACGAGAAACACTATGAATATCAGTGAGGAGAGTTCGAGTACACAAATCGTCGACAGCCCTTCATGTCCTTATATACTCTCCACAGTCACATCACCATTGAAACGTAAATATACGCTTACGTATAAGATTTAAAACCTTAGCTTAATTATTTGGCAGCATAATTGCTACCTTTACTTACCATATTACTTACCTCAATAAATTTTGTAAAAATAGATATAATTTTAATATTTCCTTGATTTTTCATGCGAGTGCATATTTATAAGCGCTTGAGTAATAAAAATGCTTTACCCTATTTTTTATATTCTTAAATATTTATTTCTGTTGTTTCAAAATTAAAATTAAATGTACACTTTTTTAATTGATGTTACTTATTTAATAGAACTAATGTATACATTGTTTTGAACAAAATCACTGTTATAAGTATATACACTCATGCACAAAAAAATTAGTGCGCCAAGAAGGAGTCGTCAAAATGAAACGAAATTTTACATACATAAAGACTACGTTAATATAAGTAAATGATTAGAAAATCAAAGAAAAAGGATAATTTATTTCAGAGAAAAAGGCGAAAGAACGGAGAATTTAATATCCTGTTGAACCTCCTGTAGCGCGAATGCACGATGCGATACGATCGGGCATTGAGGCATACAAGTTCGGTATAATGTGTTGAGACATTTCGTTCCATATTTGCTGCAACCTTGCCTCTAGTTCATTCAAATTCGTGGGATGCCCAACTCGCCGTCCCAAATGATCCAGATATACTGGATTGGAGACAAATCTGGGGATCGGGCAGGCCAAGGAAGGGTAGTAACAGTGCGGAGACAGTCTTGTGACATCCTTGCCGTGTGAGGCCAAGCATTGTCTTGTTGAGAAAAGGCTCATGGGAGCCGTTGCATGAGTGTCAACACATGTGGGTGCAGGATGTCATGGACATACCGCTGGGCTGTCATGGTGCCACGGATCAATACTAGGAGTGACCGTGTATTGTAGGTAATGGCACCCCATACCATCACACTAGCTGTGGGAGCGGTGTGTCGCTGTAAAGAAAAATCATGATTGAAGAGTTCAATACGGGTCTCCACACACGAACACGATTGTCATCACTGCTGAGAGTGAATCTGGATTCGTCTCTAAAGACGACCTGGTTCCATTCCACTGCAGTCCAGTTTCCTCGTGCGCGGCACCACTCCAAATGGAGGCGTCAAGGGGTGGGCGTCAAGGGCAGCACACGTAATGGGTGCCGCGATCCCAAATGTCCTTCAGCCAGGCGCCTTCGCATTGTTCGAGAAGACACAGGGGCCCCTAGTGAAGGTGCTACCTGTGCCTGGATGACTGCCGATGAAGCAGTTGGCTGTACGCATACATTTCTTACGATGTGGCGGTCTTCTCGACGACTGGTCTGTCGAGGGCGTCCTGAGCCTGGTCTTCGTGTAAATAACATCTCTTGGATCCATTGGTCTCAACACCTCCTCACAACACCATCAGAGCGGCCTAATTGACGAGCTACTCGCCTATTAGGCTGCCACGCAGCTTCCGTCATGCCGATGATTCTCCCCCTCTCAAACTGTGACAGCTGCTCATATTGTCTTCGAAAACGGCGTAATGGCATGTTTACCTCAGCTCTTCCTTTGTAAACGATTCAGCACACTCAAACAAGCTTTGGTTACCTGTTTTATACTCCACGGAGAGCGACGTTAAACACCCTCCACCGGCTATACGTAATGCGCAATCACGCTGCATTTCTATATCATTTGCATATCTCCCCGACATGTACCTTCATACCAAGTTTCGTTACGATTCCGCAATTACTTGTTGGTGCGCTAATTTTTTTGTCCATGAGTATATATATATAACAAGAAAAAAATAAACTTTAATGATTGGAGTTTTAAATAATATTAATAAAGAAATTTAAATAACTTGTTAAAGTCTAAATCAGATTTGTATCGTTTTGAAAGTTTTAAGAAATAAGATATCGAGGTTATTTCAGATTCTTAGTAAAATTTGAACTATAAAGTGAATTTTAATGTGCAAGAAGTTTATTTTGAAAATAATGAATGTAATCAAATGGCAATTAAGAAGATTTAAGTCTTTTAATATGAAAAAGAGAGCAGCTAATGGGAAAATATTAATTTTTGTTGCTAAAAATTATAACTGCTTGTAATATTTCTTTAGTTAAAAATATTTTTCCCTAATTCGGATCTTTGAGTTATGTGCCGCTTTCAATTCTTAAACAAAAATTAAATTTTATATAAACTCTTTTGATCAAAGATATTAAAAAAACAGGAGAGTTGATAGAGTTAATTTTTTTCATATTTGTGGTAACTAATGAATCATTTTAAGTATCTGTTTTTCGTTTAAAGGCAAACATATTTTAAGGAATTAAGGTTTATTTAATATGAGTACATTGAATATTGATTTTTCATTCTTTAGGGAATTGGAGCTCTTGATTGGATTTTCAATAAGAAATACATTTCTTATTTAAATATATTTATTTGCAAAATTAAATTAAAGAGGAATAAAATAATAAAAAAATAAGAGAAAAATATAAATAGAAAAGTAAATTAAATAAGGAAAGATAATTAATATATTGAATTGCTTCAATTCTATTCTTCTACATCATTTAATAATTTTTTTCAGTAACTCAAACGTGTATTTATTGTGCGAAAACACACACAAATAATTTTCTCTAAATTAAAATTACTTTGCCTAAAAGCATTATCCATTTTATTCGGTTCGATTTTAATAATTAATTCGAATCCTTGACAATGTATTGTGCGAAATTCCTGTCGAATAAGTTACCAAATAATTACTAATGCAAACAATTATAATAAACTAAATTTAAAACACTCTCGTCAACTTGCGTTTTTAAATTGCTTGATTAAAACAATTAAATTAAAAATCAGCGTCATTTAAAAAGTGAAAGATATTTGATTGGGGTTTTCCAAACCAAATCAATTGAAGACATTGTATAAGGCTTAAAATTTTAAAACGAACACAGAGTTAAAGGCAGAGATTCGGTCAATATATATCTCACTGTCAGAAGACAAATATAATGATAGCATATAGAGTTGAGTTGCCCCAGGAAATGTCAATTGGTTGTATAAAATTTCTGGCAATAAGCCCTCATGGGACATATTGTGTCAAACTCTCGAAGAAGATGTTACCAGTTTTAATTGGTTAAACCTTTTTTTTTACAAAGGACAACTATAAAAACTGAAAGTTATTTTTTTTTTTTACTTTGCGGCAACACCAAGAGACTAAGAAATAAAAGTGCTAGCGATTTTTTCAAATTGTTAACTGAATGTTTATTAATTTTCTTAACGAAGCAGATGATTTTATTTTCCTAGTTTCATGCTTGTTTAAAGGACTGTTTTTATTTGCCCTACAGAAATGAAGGTGAGTGATTCAGAGTTTGAAAACAAAATGCGTTGGGCGATACACTTATGCTATATTTTGGACAAAACAGCTTTAGAAACAGTTCAGTTATGAAAGAAGCTTATACAAAGATAAATGTTTTGGTAAGTCTATGGATTTTAGATGGCATGCAGATTTAAAACAGAATGTTTGTTCGCAGAACGAACTCCTAGGCCTGACCCACCAGAAAATTTTATGAATGATCGAAACGTTAACACTGTGCGGACAGTCTTACAAGAAAATCAGCGAATGTTATGTGAGGAGATAGGAACATGAAAATTCATTTTAGACACGTCAATATTAAGCATTCTGTCCAAGAATTTACATTTCGCCATGTTTGTTCCAGATGGGTCCCTCACCACCCTACTATGAAACCAATCCAAAAAGAAAAAAGAAAAAAAAAGAAAAGAAAAGAAAAATTCACCAATTTTGTGAGTGGAAACATATGCTTCAAATTTATCCGAATTTCCTAAAGACAGTAATAACAGATGATGAAATATGGGTTCATCTCATGTCTATCTCACTCTAAATCCGCAACGATAGTATGGAAACACTCTGAATTTCGTTCGAAAAACATCAGACAAACCAAATCTGCTGGAAATATCAAGATGATTATTTTCTTTGATCATAAAAATGCTTTCTTTCAGCACGCTGCGCCTCCAAAAACTACTGTAAATTAGGAACAATATGTTTCGGATTTGAAAATTTTGTGGCAGCTCATATAAATAAAGCGTCATGAACTGGTAAGGAATTGAATTTGAGATCACGATAATGCTCTTCCACATTTCGCTACTTCTGTTCTGTAAATACCCTAGTAAATGCAATATTAAAATCCTGCACATCTCCCTTAACTTCCAGATCTCGCAGCATGCAATTTCTATCTGTTTCTGATGTTGAAGGAGAAGCTCCGAGGTAGAAATTTAATACAGATTCAAACGTTAGTGCAGGGTTTTTTGAAGCAACTTCGAGGGAAAAAAAACTCTCTTCTTGTTTTGAAAAGTAGGTACAGCGATCAGACCGTTGTACATCCATCAGATGGAAATTACTTTTAAAAATCATGATTTATATTTAGCTGTAAATATATCACTTAATATTTTTATGAATTTCCCCTCAGTTTTTATCGAACAACCTTACTATTAAAGTCACACTAGAAGCAACACGAGGGCTATTGGCAGAATGCCTAAGGGGACCGAACTCAGATCTTATGCACATATATGCATATATGTGTGTGTATGTGTGTGCGTAATGTATGTATACACACACACACACACACACACATACACACACACACACACACACACACACACACATATATATATATATATATATATATATACATATAAGGAATTAAAAATAATAATTTCATTAAAGTCATGTCTCAATAAATATAAATTCACTAATTTCACTTCAGTTACTTTACATACAATGAGAAAGAGAAAGGATACTTCCTAAATTTGGCAATGGGCGATGCAGGCATTTTTTTCGCCCCAGTAGCTAGATTAAGGGAGAGGGAAATTTTCCTTGTTCGAAAAATTAATGCAAGAATTTTTCGCTTCATGTGGTGTCAGATTTAGGGAATTTTAAGTACTTCATACGGAGACGTATAATTTCTAGTAGTAATTATCCCTACTACTTCAAAGCGTGGAGTTATGCTGAATCAATGGGTGATTTAGAAAGCGTGATTAACTAAATTAAAGAATAATGGAATTGTTTCAGTAAATATAATGAACTTCCTACTGTGATAGTAAAGTATATGAAATTAATTAAATTAAATTTGTAAGATGTATTATACATAAATACACATGTATATATATATATATATATATATATATATATATATATATATATATATATATATATATATATATATATATATATATCTGTGTTTATGTGTGAGTGTAATTAATTCAAAGCACGGCATAAAAAGGACATAAGTTTCATGGTATGAACAAGACGAAAAGGCTTACGAAACAAGTTTATTTATTAATTGGACTGAGTTGAAGCTCAAAATTATAAGGTCCTTCGCTAATAGTCCTTATGTTGCTTCTAGTTCGACTTTAATCAAACCAACCAACCAACCAAACTTTTGATTGAGAGAAGCGAACTTACATGAGGAAAAAAACCATTAGATTCCGTGAGTTACAGTTCCTACATTTGATTAAACCTGATGCATAGTTTCTACTTTATGGCCAAAGTAGAGTTAACTTGTTTCGAATTTATATGGAGAGATTTAGTTAGATCATGTGGTATTCGATGAAGGGATTCTTAGGGATTTTACATGTAGACCAATAGTCTTGTAGGAATTATTTGTACATGTCTTCAACCGTGAGATAAGCTGACTTGGCAGATTTTACGAGCGCGTGTTTGCATAAATCAAAAACTAACTTAAAATAGTATCAAAATCCACCTTAACATTCATTATCTTATTAAAATGATAATATTGTGATAAAATAGAGATACAATAATAAATTTGTAAATTTGATTGGATAAAGCTTTGATATACTATTTGTTCTTCTCTTTGATCAAGAGTTTTCTCCAAGAAAATGGTAAACTGACAAAACTGCTGATTCCCAATATTTCAGAGGTTGAATACCCGTACTGTATTTGAACGATCTATCGGGACAGATTAACTATGACTTTCTTATAGTGGTACCGTTTTTCATAGAAGTGGAATTTAAAGAATTATATTATATTTCTCACAATCATATTTCATTTATTGTACCTTCAGTCATGTATAGATTCACCGTTATATAATAAACTTTTATAAAATCAACAATTATGGTTCTTCAAGTTTCTTGCAAATGACGTTGTATTAGAAATGAAAGCAAAACTTTGGAATTCGCGACAAATACATCGGTTTGTTATTCTTTGTTAATCTCTAAGCAGTCACTACCCCATTATCAGTTTAGTTTAGTTTTTTTTAACGTCGCACTAGAAGCAACAGGAGGTTTATTGGCGACGAACTACGTAATTATGAACCACGGTCAAGTGACGAGGACGATACCTGAGCTGGCACCCCCCTCTCCTAACATCCACACCACGTCAAAGGGAGGACTTTGGGCCCCAAACAGATTTAACGTGCATCAGCCCCGGCTACACGGCGGGTCTTTGGCGGCCAAGGATCGAACCTGCGACTGAACGAAAACCGCCGGCCGCTAGTCCACGACCTTGACCACTAGGCTACCGCGGCCACCCCATTATCAAGGGAAAACATTCGAAGTGATAAATCCTGCATAAGTATTCAAGAATGCGACGAAAAGGGGCCATTTGCATGTTTAATTATTCCCATTGAAGACATTTAATTTAAATAATAATTATTCAGAATGTTTTTTCATAAGAAACTTAATTGACTTAGTATTTTAGTATTTTGTGGTACTTTATAAATTAAGTAAAATTTAATATAAGCATACAATTTGCACGAAAAAAAGTTTTTCCTATAAGTGTCTTAGAAAATAATGATCACTTTATTGCCAATTTAACAACTTTACATTGTAAATTACTTCCGTTGGATTCATCTTACTTTAATTGATAGTTAAATTGTTAGAAATCTGCAAAGAAATATATTTTAAGAAAAACTTAGTAGCATTCGATCTAAGAAAAAAATAATGAAAAAAAGAAACGAAGATGGTGTGTGTGTGTTTGTAGAATTATAGTCTCTTGCTAATTTTGATTACATATCTTTTTTTTTAATAAAAATGAGTTTATCTTCTATAAAAGTAATAAATTCTATTGAGAAAAGATAAATTTATATTTTGAAGCAGTTAGAAAACACGACCATGAAATTAAGTACAAATTTTAAGAGAATATTGAATCAATAAATTTAAAGAGTAAATTAAAATAATTCCACATCAAGCAAGTTAAATATTTTCTTTCTTTATGATAAATAGAAAAATACAAAATATTAGAAATTAATAAAACCTATTTTTTCGTTTAGTTATTTTCCTATTACTTATTAATATTTTCATTAAATTTTCTATTTAATCTACATTAATGCTGTTTTTTTTCCTGACACACCAAATACGTTAGAATGATATTTTTCAGAAGTATATTTTGAGTTCAATGCATACAAATTTTAATTATAAGAGTAATTGATTTAATTTTAATATCTTTCTCGGTACTTTGAGTTTCCCCCTTCATGTTACCCAGATACATCTTCCAAACGAATTTTGATGAATAATATACATTTTGATTAAATATTTCGAGATCCTTTTTCATGTTCAACTGTTTCTCTCTCTGACACAATATTTTCACTTCTGTAATTCGTATTATTAATCCGGCCATGATATTTTCCACGATGAATAAATGCAAATTTTGTAAATATAATTTAAACTTATTTTAATAAAAATACTGAAAATTATTATTCTTTTTTACTATCCACAACCAGAGAAAATATCATTCACTTATTCGATGATTTAAATAAAAAAAAATTCAGTTAGAATTCTTATGTCGTTCTTTTATATTGTTGAAATCTTAAAACACTTTAGAAATATAGCTACACTATTACGCATAAAACAATTAGGTTTTGAATAATTTTCTTAAACTTGTGGCAAACCCCTTCTTCTGCCCGACTCTTGCGGCATAACTCAGTGAAATACAACTAACTCTAAAAGTCAACAACCTGCGAAGGATACGCCAGTCAAGTCTCGCACGACTATTTATGTATCAATTTTATAACATAATGTATAAAGAATATTTGCTCTCCTTGGTGGATTCTTGGATTGATTCGATTCCTCAACTATTACCCAAATAATACTCTCTTACCAAAATCTCTCCAGTTGAGGCTGTCTTGATTTTTCGAATCCTCTGTGACTCTGTGCTATCACCCGTAGCAACACTTGATATCATCTACCGCTTGTAAGACATACACTCAGTGCTAGTTCCACTTTGCCTCTAATGTCTAAATTTCCTTTTTCTTATATACCATTATATCTAGCTTCATATATATCACTTCATTTCTACCTTCTTCCAATTAACATAATCACGTTTCATTTTAGTTGGGATGAAATTGTTTCTTTCATGCAATCAATCTCAAATAAAGTCCCCAAGGTTAGTGAAGAAAAAATCGCGAATAGCCAACGCCCCAAACTTTTTATTAAATTGACTAATTACACCAACTCACTCTATTTTCTTTTATTTTGGTGCCATTTTGTTGGTATATTAAAAGCATACAAGCTTCTAAATATTATTTTAATACTAACTTTAGACGTAAAAAGGAAATGAAACAACTAAACTATTTTTATACAAAAATCGAATTGGTAATCAAATATTAAAAAAAAAAAAAAAAAAGCAATTTTTAAAAGTTTAAAGTAGACAATAATAGTCTTTTTAGATAAAAAATTAAAGCAATCGACAAATTATTAAATCAAATAAATCTGAAAAGAAATATAGCTATTGTTGCTGTAAAATAAAATCTTTGTTTATTAATCTATTGTTATCAACTATATCTATTAACTGCTTTAAATGGACCAAACGGTTTCAGAGACATGTCTTAGTATTAATTTAACAATAATATCGTTTTACTTATGCTCAAGTACACCTAAGTATGTTGAGCGAAACTCGAGTTTACTGTAATGATATAGAAACATTTATTTTTGATTATCCACAACTCAACAAATGTCGTTTGTTTCTTTAATCATTTTACACTAAAATAATTTAATATGATTTTTCAGTTTCTTTTCTTTTATGCATTCAGAAATATTTTAATTGACATAATGCTTCTAGATGTCTTCATATTATTCATTTAAAAATATATAAATTTTTACAGTCAAACAAATCTACACAAAAAAATCCCTCTAAATTTAATAAATGGAACTTGTCCTTAATTTTAAGACATCTACGTGTAAACTTTATTATTATTTCCGATTATCTGAAATATTTAGATATGTCACAATTTGTTCTACGATTTAGCGCATGAATTTAAATAAGATATTTCGTTGTTATTCTTTTTATGTGCATTTTTATTTATCATTTTGAATTTATTAAGCACTGGAAATTAACATTTTAGAAAACCTTTTATCTAATCTTCCGAGAATTCTGAAGAAAAATATGATTAATGGATATGTATTAAAATATGTATTATTTTTGCTTGAATCAGTTTATATTATTAACTTTGTTTCACTTATATGGTTTTATCCAATTTTGTTTATTTTCATTGATATGTATTTTGTATAAAATAATGACATTGTCATGATAAACACCATCATTATCTATCTAGTATACTTATCTTATATTTTGATCAAATGTATTTTTCATTATTATCTGTCTTTTATTGAGTTTCATTTCAGTATTTATTGATTCTTTGCCTTTTCTTTATTAATGCGCATTATATGTTATGTATTATAATTATTTCTTAATATGCTACTAAACCGCCATCTACCCAGTATTTATCTTTAGCGCAATGGCAACTTCTTTGTTTTGAACTGCTTGAGGAACTGCTTTTGGCGTGGGATTTCACTAGTGTTTGATGAAACGAAAAGTTAGTTAGTTTCAAAGTTAATTTAGGCCTTTTGTAGACTAATTTTAAAGGAAAAGAACATGTATAGAAATAAATAAACTTTAAAAATAAGGGTACCATAAATCCCATATAATAATCCTTTTAAATTTTTGAATCAATATTTAAGCAAACTGATACGAACAGAGGATTTTCGAGTTAGTTTCCATTTACAATAAAACCTGTTTAAATCAGATTGATAGGCAACCAATTTTCAGATGTGATAATGATTTCAAATTCGAAAAATTAAGTTTTGGTCACTCTGATAGTTAGCTCTTTTTGAAGAAATTTCAGCATAAATTGCGTGTCTTCTAACTTGATTGCTATTCGGTTTAAGCGGCAAACGATTTTTCAACAACAGTACACACAATATTACGTAAATACGTTTTACAGTGCATTTTGCTTTGTAACATTTTTTTTAAAATCGTTTATTGTTTTTTGTCACAGTTGAACGTTTTGAAGAAATGTTTTGAATGTTCTATAAGAAGTGTGGTTGAAAAGTATCATTTACATTCTTTTTTATTTATTTAATTTTTTATTGACTTGAAGCAAATATTAAAATGTATATTTTACAAATGTGCATGGATAAAGAATAAATTTAAAAAAAAAGTTAAATGCTTGATTAGGAATGAATGAACGAATGGAAACCTCCGCATTCTAGGAACTATTTTAAAATGGCAAGTCCTTTTTGTATATTTCTTACTTCATAACATTACTTTAATTTACAAAAAATTCTTTATTTTATATTTTTCAAATATATTTTAATTACTTATTTTATTCCTTATATTCAATTATAACATATATATGTAAATACCTAATTTACATTATTTACTACAATATATTTATAAATCATTATATATTATCATATATAATGATTAATAAAGCAAATAAAATGTGTAATCCTTCCAAAGTTGTAATTATTTCAGGACGAAATAATGAACAGCCGGGATAGTTTCAGGAACAAATATTATTTAATGCTCGACACGTTCCACAACACAAGACAGGATACAAAACATATATAAAACACAGATTCACGAACATCACTCCATCGTTCTTTTTTTAACCAAGTCTCTCGCCTTCGATCGAGCATGCGCTCGCTAGTCGTCCTTCTACCAAAAGAACACGTGGCGCCATCTGGCTACCGTTTAATAGTTACATGGAAGGTAGTGGTAAATTACAGTGTTACATCCTCAGTGTTACAAATGTTATAATTTTTTTTAAAAAAATAAATAGCTATTAATATAATATATAATTATAAAACTTAAATAATTTAATTCTAAATAAATAATCGTTATATTAACACATCACTGAAACTATTTGAATTAGTATTCGATTAAAAATAATTTTGGGTTTTTAAATATTCTTAAATAAAATGAATAAAACGTGAATGTTTGTAGTTATCACAAATCCACAAAGATTTTTATTATGATTGTAATAAATAAAAAGAAATTTGGTTTTTTTTAAAAAAAATATAAACATAAAAATTACCCTTAGTTGCTTTACGTTTTCTCCTGGTTTATATATAACCAAGTTGGAAACTTTATAGTAAAAAATAAGGCATCTATGTTTTAAAAAGTTACTTATTGACCATTAAGGGGATAAGAAAAAGTAAAATTCATGGAGTGTAGTACTTTAAAATAAATGGAGCATTTCTAGATTCTCATTTAGAAGTCTGATTAAAAGTGTATCCCTTAAAAAACAGCTTTTCATCGTTTTCAAGAATCCCACAAAAAAAAAAAAAAAAAAAAAAAAATTAAATGTATAGATGCTGACTATTTTTTTCTTTTTATCGGTTACATTTACTCAGTCTATGTAAACAAAATGTTTTTTCCCCATACTTTCTTGACTATTAAAACATTCTTTAAGTGCAAAACTCTTAGTATAATTCTTACTTCTCTCAATTAATTAAGAACATCTTACCTGCATATTATTGCAAAAAGAAATGAAAATCTCGATATTTTTTTTTCTTTTTACATCCTGGTTTTATTCTTGCAAATAAAAGAGGTCATAAAAGACGTTTAATATATCCCTAGTGAAACTAAACATAAATTTGACTAAAGATTATAGATTAAAGTTCGGTAGTTTTAAATGCTCGTCACGTTTTGCAATTTGGTGGATCTGCTTGTTTTTTATTCCTTCATGACTCAAATAAATCTGGTAAGTAAATTCGAAAACCTCATAAAAAAGTTGTGGCGTAAAAATAAATTTTGAATAACAACCCCGAAATTGTGATACTCATAAGAAAAAAATTTTTGGAGGGTTGTTTCGGCCTATTTATCCAACTTGAATTTTGTAGTATTAAAGCATTTCTGTTATAAAAATAAATGAACTCATATCTCATCATTTGCTGTCTGATCTATAGTTAACCCAGTGGCTTATTATTATTTCTTGCAATATTTTTATTTAATTTTAAGAAAATAAGTTTTAAAAATATTAGAAGAAATAGAAATAAATTTGCTACTTACCAACCTCACCGAGAAAACCAGATTTGATAATTCAAAATACAAGCTTTGCGTTTCACGAATTTAACAAAATATCTTTTGAAGAAAAATCACAAAGAGTCTGAATCAAAAAGCAGACGGAAGGCAAATATAAGGAAATCCTTTGATTCCTTCACAATCTCTCAATAAGATTTCCTCCCTTAACTCTTTTACATTCAATCCAAAAAATGCAAGCTTCTTCCGTCTCTTCGGTGCATTAGAAAACACTTTTTGTCACAGCTGTTGCCGAGCCAAATAACCTTTGAAGGTAGTGCATGAAAGTCTATCTTTTTTTTTTATTTCCTATCTTTTTTTTCCTTTCCCCCTCTGTCTTTATCCTTTGCAATGTGTGTCGAAAGCATTTAAATTCCTTAAGGAAGAAGAAACTAAATATAAGAATCAGTACATCCTTTGGGAGGCTGCATTATGAACATTTTATTCGATTACCCTTGAATCAATCTTTCTTAGCAAATAAATAAATCAGTGCGAGAAATTACACAGTTTAAAAACTGCTGTCCTTTTCTGTTGCATAAATTATGATTCTCTATGTGTCGTATTATTTAATATCTAATAGCTTGCATCACTTATATAAATCTTTTTTGAATTACTTATACATGTTAACAGGTCAATTAAAAAGTCCCCGGCTTACCATAGTAAAACACATTTTTTTTGTCAAAATTAGTTTTTTTATTCAACATAATTCCCTTCAAGGGTGATACACTGATTATAGCGACCCTCCAACTTTTCGATACCGTTTTTGTAGTACGATTTGTCCTTTGCTTCAAAATAGGCCTCAGTTTCGGCGATCACCTCTTCATTCGACGAAAATTTCTTCCCAGCGAGCATTCTTTTGAGATCTGAGAACAGGAAATAGTCGCTGGGGGCCAGAATACGGTGGATGAGGAAGCAATTCGAAGTCATGGATTTCTGCCATCGTTTTCACTGACTTGTGACACGGTACATTGTCTTGGTGAAGCAGCACTTTCTTTTTCTTCAAATGCGGCCGTTTTTCGGAGATTTCGTCCTTCAAACGGTCCAATAACGCTATGTAATAGTCGCTGTTGATGGTCCTTCCTTTTTCAGGGTAGTCAATGAAAATTATTCCATACGCATCCCAAAATACAGACCCCATAAACTTGCCAGCCGACTGTTGCGTTTTCCCACTCTTTGGAGCGGGTTCATCGTGTGCAGTCCACTCGGATGACTGTCGATTGGACTTCGGAGTGAAAGGATGGAACCATGTTTCATCCATTGTCACATAGCGACGCAAAAACTCGGGTTTATTACGCTTGATCATCTTCAAACACTGCTCCGAATCAACAACTCGTCGTTGTTTTTGGTCAAAAGTGAGCTCGCGCGGCACCCATTTTACACAGAGCTTTCTCATACCCAAATATTCGTGAATGATATGATGTACACGTTCAGTTGATATCTTTAGAGTATCTGCTATTTCATTCCATTTTAGTTTGTGGTCATTCAAAATCTTTTTGTGGATTTTTTTAAGGTTTTCGTCGGTAACAACCTCTTTTGGGCGTTCACCGTCTTCGGTGCTCATTTCACCACGTCTAAACTTAGCATACCTTGATGGTTAATTTTCCTGGGGCAGTGTCCGGAAAGTGGGCATCAAGCCAAGTTTTTGCTTCAACTGTATTTTTTCCCTTCAAAAAGCAATATTTTATTAACACGCGAAATTCCTTTTTATCCATTTTTTTCACAATAACAAAAATTGCTTCACTCAAAATGCTATAATTCACAAACTAATGATCCGACAGCTGTCAAATTTATACACGCATCTTTTGAGGGTTAGGGCTAACTAAAAAAAAAAAAACATATGGATTTAATTCTAGTAGCGCCATATATGTGTCAGGCCAGGGACTTTTCTATTGAACTTTTATTTCTAGAATTCCTTGAAAAATCAAGTAAAATATTGAAAATTATTAAAAAGGCAATCAATGCAATGTAACACGATTTTTGTATGGAATTGTGTTCAGTAATCTGGAATGTCAAATTTTATACAATTACATTTGTAGTATTTTAAGTCTTAAATACGCATCTGGAATAGGGTTTCCACCCGCTTTACATTTCAACTAACCTCCGGGGATAGTTTGTTGCACTATTTGAATTAATAGACTTGTCTTGTGAAGTTCCTACTTAAATAATTTAGCACTACTGTATTACATAGAAATGTAGTGAATAGAAAATGATCAGATAAGAAGTGAAGAATTATTAAAGGGATAAAACCAGACATATTGGAGGCATTAGAATGATAATAAGAGATAGGTCGTAAGAAAAACGGGTTTACACACGAAATTGGTGCCAGAAGTTGCGAAAAGATGGTCTAAGAATTGATATTTGGCTCAGATCCTGATTACAACAGGATTTAGGAATTAGATCTAGTTTTTTTATGAGTAAAATAAATCGAACTTTTAATTATAATGTCCTATTTAAAACTTGATTTCGTTAAAAATTCGCATTCGTATTGTAAGTCATCCGTTGTTTGCCACGATCATGGAGCAACAATTGCCGATTTTGGTGGGTTTCCATATTTGATCTAGAATTGATTTGTAAAAGACCCCTTTTGGGTTGCTTTACATTTAATCTTTCTACAAGCAGTCAGTTCACATAAGAGGAATGAGTATTTTACATCCCTTTCTGGAGACCTTTTGCAGTACCCGACGAATCATATAAAAGGAAGCTTCTCGCCAAGATTGAGATACACTTAAACGAATTGAGGCACATACAAAAATACAGACATAAGCAATTATATCAGCCACACACAACAAAAACTCACATACGTAACTATATACATTATTTCTTGAAGAACATCTAGAGCTTCAACAAAAGGCGGAGCCCTACTTCATGTGGCAATTTCATATTATTGTAACTTGTTTTTAATTATTTGTTAAAATAAAATTTAATTGCATAAAATTTAGTCTTGTTATTGAGTAATATAGTACATTAATTTATTTTATTCATTGGCTCGAAAATTATTCTCTTTCCTCTCTATACGATCATTTGGCCGTTCTGTAATTATTAAATGTAATTAATTCCACTGTCTTAGATTTCATAGTTAATATTTCATTAAAGAGTAGACATTTCGTATCATTAGTTTTTGATCATTGAAAAAGTTAGAGTAAGTGTTTAGTTTTATTTTCTTACATGATTTCTTCTTCATTGATTATTGATTGCGTCTCGATGACACAAAACGTTATTAAAGAATCAGAAGTGTTAGAATGTAACATATCTAAATAAATTAAAATTATTATTATCAATGTAAATATATTTATAGAAATTTAAGTATATATTAGTAAGTCTATTACAATACGACCCACCTTGTGGTATACGTTTTCATTGTTAATTTTTTATTTATAAATATTTCATTAATTTCTTTTATATCTTGATTAAGTATGTAAATGTTTTCATAAAATTAATTCTATTATGTTGAATACCTAAAAAATAATCTTAACTCTTTCACTACCGGAGGGAGAAAACAGAAGTACTTCTCTGGACCCGAGGCTTCTTACCGCGGAGTGTTACGCTGTGCCCAGACGATTTTAAATATTAAGCCTAATTTGTGAAATGAAAAAAATTCCTCTAAAATTGGCTATTTATTAAAATATTTTGGTATTTACATATGTTATTTAAAATGCATGAAACTTAATATATACGAAAGAAAAAAAGATTTAATCGAAAATTGAATGTTTTATACATAAAATTAAATAAAAATCATACTTTTAAGAAAATACAAAATATATTTACATATGTTACATAAATTAGATGGTTGAATGATGTTCCATTACATTGAACATATAGATATAAAAGATAAATCATATTTTGCTGTATGGTATATTTATAAAAAAAAATCAATGCATAGTACAACGACATATGTCTTACACACATATTTTGGCGCTTCACGCAAGATTTTGAGCAAAGGGCATATCTTAGTCCTTTTTTTTACTTTAATGTCTATGTACAGATTTGGATTATTTTTGTTAACATTACTGTCAGATTCATTCATTATTTAGCAAATCTCAGTATCAGATAAATACTTTCTTTTCGTTATGACTGTCGCTACAAATAAAAACAGACCGAATGAAGCAAACTGCTGAGAACATCTGCTACCTAAGGCCCTAACCCCCATAAAGGGTCATAAATCCTCCTTTGAAATTCTAAGAAGCAAGCAAGAAAGAAAAAAGCAAACCGAAAGCGAGTACACCCTTTAAATCATGTCATTACATTTAAAGAGCCGCGTAGCAGCACGTGCATTTAACAACTACTCCCCCCCTCCTGGTAGCCAGAAGTGAAATCCAAGTCCATATCACCAAGGTCAACACTCCAAATAACCTATCTGTATCGATTTCGTGGCATGTAACGCCACATAGTAGCATTAAAATGAAATAAAACGTTCTCATCGAGCGTATCTCTATTGATACGCTAGGCACAGGAGAGCCAACACGAGCGTATCGCTTGTGATACGCTGGGAGCGAACGGGTTAAGAACTTTTAAAAGAACTTAAATTTCTATAGAATTGAATAAATCATCAAAGTCATAGCTGTAGGTGTATACTCTGTATTAGATTTTTACGTAATCAACAATATCAATACTATTTTCAATTTTTGTTTCTTTGTTAAATTTTTTTTTTAATTATTGTATTAATTTAAATTTCTACCATATATGCATACAGAAGAGAAAAATGTATATTATAGGTATTTTATACGAAATAAGCTTAAAAAACTTAAATAAGTATTGTTTCCTAACATTTCATTCTTTTAAATATTTCTCTTTATTCTTCTAGTTAAAATAAAGAACAAACTTAAAAAAAAAAAAAAAAAAAAAAAAAAACCAGTCTTCCCACTTGAAATCAATATCAGAGAAACGGACCGAAAATATTTAATTAAACATTCTAGAAGTAATGTTCTTATATCTTGTGAATTGTTTATTTTGGATGCACTTGACTGAGGTTGGTAGATTTTAATATCAGTCAAGCGTAAGAAATGAAGTTGTTGGAGATACCTCTTTTTTCTATAAGAACTTCAAAAACATTAAGTAAATATTTATTCCTGTATTTTTTTAGCTAATAGTTAAAATAATAAATAAATGTTTGACTTAAATAAAATGCAATTTCTTTTTTACTCGTTTAGTAAAAATCATTAAAATATTTTAAGTCATTTCCAATATATTAAATTCCAGTTGTTGTTTTTTAAATTTAAAAAGGAAATTTTGAATAAAACATGATGTGCATTTCAAATTTTCTTTTATTCATTTTTAGCTCCTTTAGGTATCGAGTTTATAGATATAGTAAATGGAACTCCTTGCCTTTGAGTAATTCGCAAAACGTAAGCTAACCCGCTACACGTAAGTCAATGGCTTGAAAGTTGTACTTAAGGTGTTAATGATGATAAGTTTTATTTCTGTTTTCAAAATCTAAATACCCTCCGTGTTACGTGGGCTAATGCACTTTAAATCTGATGAGGCTCAAAGTCTTCCGTAGGCGTGGTATGGAATTGAGGAGTTCCGTAGGTGTGGTATGGAATTACTCAGGTGTCGATCTCTTCCCTCGACCATGAATAAAAATTATGATGTCTGTCACCAATAGTCATCGTGCTGCTTCAGTGCTTGATATCAACCAAACCAATCTGTTATAAATGCAGAAAGTGGGGTGATGAGATTGTTCATCCCGAATCTACGATGATTTGCTCTTACACAAAGGGCTGGTTGTCTAGGGGGGGTAATTCCATTACCGGACTCTATTATGATTTCGTAGGAATTCAATGAGGAGACTCAACTTGTTTTACTTCGTTTAATATTTGGAGAGATGAAGATATTTACACTTTGAATTATGTACAGATGTTCTCTATTAGGAGTAAACAGTTCTTCCGAGACGGATAGATGGCAATCGAATTAATCTTATCCCATATCGGTGATGGGCGTTGGAACGCGCTCGGGCGTTTGAAGTTTACTTTCGACGCGGGTAATGCGAAGGACAAGAGAAACGGAAAAGTGGGGGAAAGAGAGCGAGAACGTTGGTCACTCAGTTTTTGTTCTGGAATAGGTGGCGCTGCATAAGCTTATCACATGACTCTGATTCGTGGTGCCATCTATTGAGTATCGGAGGAACTGGTTTTACTGTAAATTGGAAAATAAAATTAATTGCTTAATAATTAGCTGGAAAATCCTACATATACATATTGAAATCCTTTTGCAAAAGGTACTCATAGTAATATTCATAAATTCAAGAAATAGGCAGATCTAAGGAGTATTTTTAAATCGATTAGCTAATTTATTCCTAGCAGCGAAAGTATCTACTATTTAAGTATAGATACGAGTTTTACGTAGAGTATCTATTTCCCATAAAAAAAAGGGTGTTGAAATTTTTAAAGCTTATTAATTTCTCATTCACTTCTCATTAAAATTATATGATTCAAGAGGTATCTGTAAGAGTACCAAGACATGAAGTTGAAAATGAAATACCGAATTCATGACTCTTTCTTTTTGTGACATTTATGTATTAAAATTATTTGCACAGCTTAAGTAGAAACTTGTGTCCGCATGTGTCCTGGTACTTTCGAGAAAGAAATTTTACTGCTTCTAATAATGATATTTCAATCATTTTACTGAACTATAAAAGTATTTTTTGGTCAAAAGATTTTTCTTTCCATTTCAGTTGAATATGGACATGAATTTTCAGACATATTTGAATTAAGGGGTACCATTTTTAAAAATAATGTTCCATAAATATACAAAATATTTTACTCCCCATATAGATAACAACGCACAAAATGTAGTGAACTCTATTTTTTAAGGATATTACGTTACATTTTTTTTTGATAAAGATTACAGAACTTCTTAATTTTAGAAAAATCCGCTTTTTCTTTTACTCATATAAAAATAGTTTCTTAAACATTAGGTATTTCTTAGAGAAAGAGTATTTCAGATTCATTATGTTTATAAGTACCCTTTATAGAAGCATAAAAAATTTGTAACCATATTATGTAATAGTTTGCTTTAAAACGGTACTTAAATGCAAATACATCTCACAAATCATGTTCACAGTCAATGAAGAGGGAAATAAACATTTTTGACAAAAAAAAATTACTTTTATAGTTTTATAGAATGATTAAAGTATAATTATTAGTCTCACGAAAATTCTAAGTTTATAAATATTTTGAATTGAAATATATTGCAAAAAAGGGGTCTTAGATATTATATTCTAGAGTTTCTCGCATGTGTCCTGGTACTTTTAAGAAGAACAGAATGACTGAGATATCTAGGTAAAATTTGTTCCTCATACTAATTTATCAATGTATTCATAATTTTATAAATAATAGCTAATCATGTTTATTTACTTGTTTTCAGAGAGTCAAAGATTGAAATAATTCTTAGCATCGTAAATTTTTAAATATTATCTCAGGAAATCTTAAAGGCTTATTTATAAATGAGAATAATCGAGATAGAAACTTAATTTTCGTTAATTATTCTTAAGATTTCTCTACATAATCGCCATTTTTCTTGATATTTCGAAGACCATCATTGCAGAACTCAGCAGATTGAACTTTGACTTCTCTGTAGTATAAGTTACTTCAATGTTCTGAAGTATAATGAGAATTTGACCAGGCCAAACTTTAATGGACAACAAGTATCCAAATAGATTTGGAATCTTGAAGAACGAAAATGGATTAGTTCAATTACTGAAATCAGTTTGAGGATGGAATTGGAAGACTTAAATCTTAAAAAAATTCAGAAAGTTATTGCTAATTTGCTTCGCCTGTCCAAATTAAGCAGTTTTCAAGTAACATTGTTTTGTTTGTTTATTGTACATTTCGTTTATTTTTTAATATTTTAATTTGTTTATCATGTTCAAAACAGTTTTTGTTTTATAAAACTACGCTTCAGGGATAAGAATTAAAAATTTGAGAAACAACAGCAGTAGCAATAACTATTGTTGAAGTTGGGACTTTTATCTTCAATGTTGTTCGGTTCGAGTTCAGATTTAAAAAAAGAATTTTAAGTAAATTGTGTTAAATTTTTTTTAAAAAATATGATTTATTGCACAGCTGTTTATCACATTCTTTTATTGAAAAAATTTGTAAAATTGCTTTATTTATTTCATGTGATATAGATTATTGATGGCGATTTATTTTAATAGATACAAAATTACGAATTAGGAAAGACAGTTGATCAAAAATAAACGAAACCTTTTAATATTGACAGACGATTCCTTATACATTTGTCACGAAAAGTTATTTAAGGCTCAAATAATCGTTTGATAGTGTTTTATTATCCTATGAGTGGGATATATTTTCTCCATCTGAATTTTAGAATTAAAATTTTTATGCAGTTTATTCATGTTTATCACACTGTGAGTAATGTGTTTTAATTTTCTTGGAATCAACTTGAAAAAAAAACAGTAATTTTTTTTTATTTTATTTCAGCATTTACTAAATAATTTTAAAGATTCTTTGGTAAATGACAATTAATTAACCAAACTAATTTATTAATCAAACAACGATTTTATATTTATCAAGGTTTCTAATTCTTTCATTTTTAAATTTTTATTTAATTTAGAAAAGAATGAATTTCTCTTATTCAAATCTAATATTATGAATAATCAAAAGAATCTCTTTGTATTGAATGCAAAGAATAAAAATTACTTACCTCAAGAGTTTTACAGAGAATATTCGACTAAAAATAGAAAATGTACCAGTCATTTTAATTATTAAGAAAGTGCGTGTATTTTTTATTAACTTTCAATTTCCGCATATTTTGAAGAATTTAATGAACTTGGGATTTCTCGTTTTCTTTTCTCTTTTAACGTAATTCCCTAAATTTAAGCAACTCGGAAATATTTATAGTTTGTCTCCATTAATAAAGAGTACTATTCTTAATGCTGAGTGCAAACAAGAGTAAGTTTACTAAGGAAAACATGCCAATAATAAATAAGAATTTAATTAAGATTGTGTTGCAAATGTTTAAGTTTAAATTTATTTCTTATAAAATGTTTGGTGTCAACATTTTTCCAACAACACGAATATGTCTTATAGACCAAAGTAGTACATGGTAGTAGTACAAAGTAGTACATTTACTACATGGTAGTTTAAATTTTCTAGCAACGTCACTTTGATTCATTATTAATTATTTTTTCATTAATTTTCGAAATTAAGTTATTAATCATTTTTCATAAAAATAATATATAAAATAAGGAATAAAGAAATAAAAAATATACATAAAAAACATAAGAATATAACATAAAAAATAAAGAACCTTTCTTTTTGATACTCTCTTGCATGAGTATCTTGAACAAAATAATAAAAATAAATATTCATATGAATTATAATTGTTAAAATTTGGTTAAAATAAAGTTTCAACGTTAGATGATTTTCGATCCCAAGGAGGGGAAGAGAGTTGATTTCATCAGTTTTAACGGCGTTTCGAACCCTTGATTTTTGGTCAGACAAACCTTTTTTATTGCTCTTCCAGTTCTCATAACAACAAGCCCAAAAATGATTTTCTTTCAGGCTAGTTATTAAGGCATTTTAACGTCTGGCATCATTGTTGAAAAATATCGCCTCATACTCCACCTCCAGTATCATTATTATAATACAAAGAGAAGTATTCAAACTGATATTTGAAACAAAAATGATGCTTTTTTAGAATTTAATGCAATGGATGTATATCTAATCATTGTTGTATAGAGTTTTGCATAGAACAGTTCCCATTTAGCGTTATCGTCTAAATGGAGTTTTTCTAATGATTGGAGAGTTTCATCGACACATGCGTCATAGCCGCAATATCACTAATTGTTACTTATGTGATTGTCTTGGTCAGACACGTAGAGACAGGTGATTTGCGTGGGGAGCAAATGACACCTGTATATCTAGTCTGTGTTGACATCTAGTGTTCAAGTCCTACGTCAACACTTCCGACCCCTTGAAAGGAGATAATAGATTACCTTGTAAATGCCAAGGGTAATTGGAACCCTTGACCACTGGTCCAAAGAAAAGTTGACCTGTCTCTTTTTGTAGAGCCCTTATCAACTACATTAAAAGAGACGTCCACCTCGGGCTACTTATTAAAATGTTTTAACTTACGGCGCTGTTGTTGATGAAGGCCGCTGGAAAGTGCATTTTCATATTTAGATATTAAATAACGGTTGAAATTCTCTCATTTAGTTCCAAAATAAGAGATATTTGCAACACTTTCATAATTTTGAGACACATTCAGTTTACGGTGACAACACCTGGGATAGCACCTCATTCTTTATATGAGCCTCCACTTAACATAAAGGGTTTTCGTTTTGACAAATTTAACATGCAGTAGCCTCTCTAACGACTGTTTTTTTTTTTTTATAGAAACAAGGATCGAACCTACTGTTATCTGAATCATCCTTGGCCTCGAGCTCCTTTCAAAGTTTATACGACTATGAGAATTTATTAAATTAAGAAATACTGCATATGAAGGAACATTCTAATATTTGCAGTGCAATTTCATTCTGATAAAAAATATTCTGAATATGTCGGCTAAATGATAATATGCTGTATAAAAGTTAAGAATGGTCGAATGCTTTATCATAAAGTCTATTAAAATCGCTCTTTTAATAAATATTTTCTTCCCAAGGAAAAGACTTTTCCACTCTTTCGTTTTCCTGCTCAGATAATTTCTAATAAGAGTCATCCTAATTATAGTTGTGGTTTTAATCATCTCAATTTTTAATGCGTTATTTTCATTACAAAAATGTCCAAATCCGGTAAGATTTTTATGATAATATATATTTCTCACTTCATTAGGAGCACAGTACGTATGGAATATTATCATTTATTTGTATTTTACTGCCACAAAACGAAATTGTAATCTTACACATATATTTATTTTACATTATTTATTTGTTAGTAACAATTTTGTAAATAGTATTTTGATTCGATATATTTTGTAATAATCGTTTGTCTTTTTCGAAAATCCGATAAAATCGCTTATGTATGCATAAAAATGCTATCTGTAAATAAGATATTGGAATTGTAAAGATTATTATTCGGTACATAATTAAGGGATCTGGCAATGAAACTTTATTTTATTTTTCTTGCCGTCATAGAATTCATCAGTTTAGGTGTTAGATTGGAATAAGGGAACGAGATTCAATTTGTTTCGTTCTGCGTTCCTTTGATTATATGAATAGGGATTATTGTATAGTTGATACGATATGTTGATAATTTTAATGGATTTGTGAAAGATAATTTCTTTATTATGAGAAGTATTTAGGGAATATTATTTTCATCTGTATTTTTAAATTAGTTTCGCATCTTGAGTTTGAAATCATATACTGAAGGCTTTGAGAGACTAAATTTATTTCATTAAGTTTTTCATTTACGGAAATTCCATTTTGTATTCGTAAAAATTATGGAAGAGGGGAAACATCCAATATCAGCTTATATCATACCCCAGAACTACATTGCATTGAATATGGATATGTACCAGGTAGGTAAAAATTAAATAAAAGGAAAAAAAAAAACAATAAAAATATGTTAGCGTAGCTTTTTTCCACTAGTGAACTTCAGTTGTTCACTTAAAAAGGTAATTAAATTACAATAATTACACCTCCTGTAACTGTTGACTGAAACATTTTGAAATTCTTAACATAACATATCCAATAGTAAGACGCAATTAAATATTAAATTGAATTAATTCAGGACTAGAACTTGGATTCTCTTAATACGAAGGGATGTAGTAAAGGTTTAATTATTGCTAATAAATAACCGAAACATCTAGATAAAATTTATTCTGAATATTAATTGATCCTTATGAACATAACGTTCACAATTACAGCTTATAATGTTAATTTGTTTTGATTCGAAATACCGTAGATTGAAATGTGGTCCTCAGTGTTGTAAAATTTTAATTATTAATCCTAGTGTATTGCAAAGTTTTTATCATTACTAAAGTGATCGAGATAAGAACTTAATTTTTATTTATTATTCTTAAGACATCGCTATGAAATCACTATCCATATTTATGCATTTTTTCACAGCATTTCATGAACTTTCGATTACCGTCCTTGTTACAACTCGGCTGAATAAAATCTATCTTCAACATACTGTGGGTTACTTCAATCCAAGGGGGGGGGGGGGGTTCTGAAACCATACAAATCAACATCAATAGATGTAATTTACAATATCACGCGCATAAAAGCGTCTCATATGCAGAATTAAGTTATATCCAAAATATCTCTGTTATTTTTTAGTAATATACGAAATTTAACGATATTCTTTCGTTTGAGGTCTCTTGACTGTTGTTCAAATTATGCTGTCAAGATTTCTTTCAAACGATCGGTTGAGCTCTACTTTTCTACTTTAGAAAATTATATTGTATAAGCGCCTGTAGAAATTTTGCTTGTGTGCAGTATATTTATTTATTTATTTTTTTTGAAATGTCAAGTGTAAATTAAAGAAAATATACATTTTTTAAAAAACCGTGTGTACTTTATTGAATTAAATGCTTTCTGAATATTATTCATGCGAAAATAGCATTTTAGTTTTGCCAAGAATCCAAAATATTGATTTAAACGATTCCTAAATTTGTTTTAGAATCGTGTAATTATTTATTTTCCTAACATCCAAATCTTATTTCAAGGATTTTGAACAAAAAATATTTATAAAAATCCCAACTTCAAATTAAAGCATAGCTATCTGTTTTAAAATGGATTAATACTTTATTTTTGATACTTTATTTATACTCTGATACTTTATTTTTCATATTCAAGCAATCATATTTCTTAAAACTATTTGACATAAATGGTACTGCATCTTTCCCTAGTAGGTTTCGCTTTAATAAGTATAAATATATATATATATATATATATATATATATATATATATCTTTTTTCATTTTTATATGTAATGAAATTATGTAATCCTTTAGACAAACTTTCAAAGAACAATGCTTCTTAAATATCACAAAGACTTTTAAATTAACTCTAAAAATTAAGAGTGTATTTAAATCCATTTTTATAGCAAAAACAACTGATGCCGTGCAGGGGATGAATATTTTAAAACTGCATAAACCTATGTTCTGCGATTAAAATATAGTTTTCACAAGTTACATTGCTTATCAAATTCTGACTCTCTTATTGCATAAAAAATATTAATTTTTTTTAATGGGAAAAATTCCTGACTATGATGAAAATGTATTACATGGAATGTATTAAGTTCTGCACATTTAATGCTATGAAAAGATTTTGTATGGAATAAAAGATATTATTTAAAAATCAAATAAGGACTATTTGATCAAAATCATTTCCCTCAAAGGGTGCTGTAGAGAATATTTTAATATTATAAGATTTATTTTTATTTTATACTAACAATAACTATTTCTCTCTTAGAAATCTTTCATTTAAGAATTTTATCGTTTGCTTTAATTTTAATATCCGAAGAAAACATTGTCATTAGTTTTAATACTTCATTTTTTACTTTAAAACTTTTCTGCATAATCGTTTGCTTCGATTTTTTTATTGTTAAAAGTTAGTATTTTTTTGTATTTTAAAAATTTGTAGGTATTTAGTGTTACTCTAAGACGTAGAAGAAACAAATAATAAAGTGTGATTGATTGATGTGTGTGGAAACATTCTTTAGGTTTAGAAATTTGAAGTTAATTATTCAAGACAGAGTTGGTTTTAAGCGTAAATATATTAACAGGATTATGAATCTGATGTGCAATTATTTAGAATTGAACACATAAATATAAAGAAGCCAAATGAAAATTACATAGTTTGAAAACTCTCAAGTATTTTATATGATTGCCTCACATTTGTTGTTAAATGGTGATAAGCTTCTTTATATTTTCGGTCATTTTTAAAATTCTTGATTACATGAAAACTAAGATAATTCACCAATCGATTGGTAAAAAAGAGATCTTTAATTGTTATCCTTAAATGAAATTGGTAAGGAAAATACTCGTGAAATGAAAATTGACCACTAAACATATTCACGAGGCTTAGTTAAAAGTTTTGAGTAAGGAGTTGGCAGCACTTCTAATTCATTTTACCAGACCATCGTTCCAATTTATGAATCTATCGTAATATTCTAGTGGTACGTTATTAGATCAAAAAATATAAAGTATCAATAATATATAAAAATATTCAATTATAATATACCTGAAAATGATAAACGATTTAGTTGATATTAATAAGAAATTTTAAATCTGTAGATATATACGCAGGTTAATAACATAGAGAATTAATAGCACTGTGAAAGGGAGAGTGAGTTGAATTAAAATTTAAGAAAAAAAAATTAATTCAAACAATTGGTCTTCATGAAAATGTGCAATGTTGAAAATCCCTGAAGAAAAACATTTGACAAATAAAATTTCAAAGACATTTTTCTTCGTAATTTATTTAATAAAAAGTAAAGAAAAAAAGAAATTGAAATGAACTTGATTATTAACTTTTCTTTTTCTGAATAAGGATTTTTCCATTTTCCTCTCAATTCTATTATTAAGTTATCCACTTATTTCAAATTAATACCATTTGGGAAAATAACGGCTTTCTTTCTCATCATATAAATTTGCATTCCAAATTTTATCTTGCATTGTCTCTTAGAAAATAGAGAAGAAAATATTAAATGAAATTATCAAACATCAAGAAACTTAGAAAACAAACCTGAAAAAAAAATATACGTTTGAAGTTGAAGATTAATTTGTTTTCACCACCTGAAAGTTTATGAAAAAGTTCAACATATTTTTTTTGTTGATTTTTTTTTTTATTTAACTGTGCGAAGAAAATAATGTTCTTATTGACGAAATTTTCAAAGTATGACCTTTTTATGCAACTTTGATCGATTTCTCTTTTGAAATTGCATTTTATTTTTTAAACCAGATATTCTTATTCCATGACAAAGCAAATATAAGTTTTTATAAATAAAATAAGATTTTTTTTTCTTCAAGTAAACTGAAGAAAAACCACTTCGAGTCGGATTCTCATAAAATGGTATCTATATATTTTTGATTGATGATATATACAAATAAAATTAGCTCATGCGATCTCAAAAATGTCTTACAATTTCTTAAAAAAATTGAATTTTTATAAATGACTGTCTGCTGAGTCATGAGAGTGTAAAAGTTCATATCCATTGCAAGTATTTTATTTAAAATAACACAGATAAAAATTAGATTTTTGAACATGAATTTTCTTTCAAACTTTACACTTTGCATATTATAATTCTTTTACACCGTAAATTTTAAGAGTAAAAGGGAACGTTTAATCAAATTGAATTTATTAAATAATTAGTTTTAATAATTTATTTTCTTATTTGACGTTTATTAAATTTATCATTTAAAATTAATACATATGAAAATTTTTTGCTCAATTAAGCCTTATGTTAAACAATTAAGATAGATGTAATTAAAATTAAAGCAAACTGTAAATTATGATATTAAATTGAATATATTTAAGATAAATGTAATTAAAATTAAAGCATACCATAAATAATTAAATTGGATATTATATCAGCTACATGTAATTAAAATTATAAAATTAGCTATATGTAAATTATAAAATTAGCTACATGTAATTAAAATTAACGCAAAAAGAAAAATTATTAAACGACGGATTTGGCGACCATTTGGCGACTTTGTGAGAAACTTAGAGTAGAACTAAATGCTTTAAGTGATTAGTTAATTTAATCAGTTAATTTTATTAATTATAATTTAACTATCAATCGTATCTAGAAAATTTCAACTAAATTAGCTATTCAAAGCATTAGAAAAAAGTTTTCAAAGATTTGAACCAATCGCAGTTAAAATGTGAGTTAAAAAAACCTATTAAAAACAATAGATATTCTATAAGCTTTTAAGTAATTAACAGTAAAAGTCATTTGACTGTGTGAAACTGTGAATAAAATTAAGTTTACATTTATTATATAATTTTTAAAAATAAACATGTATCATGTATATGATTTTTCCTGTAAACATATGTCAAGTAAATAATTGTCAATAATCATTTTGTAGTGTAACCCCGATGCTCAAAAGCCGATTGTCCTTACTAGACTCCTTTTCATTCATGATTTCAATGAAACTTACATTCAGTAACACTATAAGTAATCAATATTGTGAAACACATTGCGCATGTTTAAAATTGCGTTGCTTCAATAACGATGCCTTAAATAACGACAATAATTTTTGTTCAAGATTATTGTTAAGAAATTAGGTCACCGTAATGGTAAGTACTTTTACGCACATTGAAAATTCTGATACTTCATTGAGACCGTATCTAATACCACTAATTAATTCCATTCAAGATTATTATTAAAACGTTAGGGCACAGTAATGATAAGTATACACTCTCCTGAAAACACGTAACGTACATATAAAATTATGACGCATTATTAACAATGTCTGTATTAACTCTAATATTTTTCATTTGTGGTATTTGTTAATGTTAGGACGTTGTCGCGGTTGGCTAATGGTTATTGTGGCGGACTCGCGGCTGGGGTTATTTTAGTCGAATTCTCACCGCGCAGTAGGGCTGGAGAAAATTGCACATTGTCGAAATATCAAGTCTTCCTGTTTTCATAGTGCAGGAATTTGAAAAGAGATATACCAAATTGGGTGGCGTTTTCTACCCTTGATGAAGGCTCAAAATTGCGAAGATAGTTGCCAATATTTCTCTTGTAGCTTCTCCGTGCCACTTTAACCTGTTCGCTCCCAGCGTATCACTTGAGATACGCTCCGTGAGTGTCTTCTACGGCTCAACGTATCAATAGAGATACGCTTCATGAGAACGTTTTATTTGATTTTTTAATGTTACTATATGGCGTTGCAATACCACGAAATCTATATAGATAGGTTATTTGGAGTGTTGATCTTGGTGACATGGGCTTGGATTTCACTTCTGGCTACCAGGAAGGGGTAATTGTTAAAAGCAAATGCGGCGGCGTGGCTCTTTATATGTAATGACATGATTTAAGCTTTCGGTTTGTTTTTTTCTTTCTTGCTTGCTTCTTAGAAATTCGAAGGAGAATTTATGGCGCTTTATGGGGGTTAGGGCCTTAGGTAGCAGATGTTCTCAGCTATTCGCTTCATTCGGTCGGTTTTTATTTGTGGCGACAGTCATAGCAAAAAAAAAGTATTTATCTGATACTGAGATTTGCGAAATAATGAATGAATCTGACAGTAATGTTAACAAAAATAATCCAAATCTGTACATAGACATTAAAATAAAAGGACTAAGAAGTGCCCTTTGCTCAAAATCTTGCGTGAAGCGTCAAAATATGTGTGTAAGACATATGTCGTTGTACTACGCATTGATTTTTTTTTATAAATATACCATACAGCAAAATAAGATTTATCTTTTATATCTTAATATTCCATATATGGGTTCATCATTACTCCATGAAATTTATGTAACATATGTAAATATATTTTGTATTTTAAAAGTATGATTTTTTATGTAATTTTGTGTATAAAACATTCAATTTTTGATTAAATCTTTTTTTTTTTTGTATACATTTAGTTTAATGCATTTTAAATAATATATGTAAATACCAAAATATTTTAATAAATAGCCGATTTTAGAGGAATTTTTTTCGCGAATTAGGCTTAATATCTAAAATCGTCTGGGCACAGCGTAACACTCCGCAGTAAGAAGCCGCGGGTCCAGAGAAGCACTTCTTTTTTCTCCCTCCGGTAGTGAAAGGGTTAAGATTATTTTTTAGGTATTCAACATAATAGAATTAATTTTATGAAAACATTTACATACTTAATCAAGATATAAAAGAAATTAATGAAATATTTATAAATAAAAAATTAACAATGAAAACGCATACCACAAGGTGGGTCTTATTGTAATAGACTTACTAATATATACTTACATTTCTATAAATATAATTACATTGATAATAATAATTTTAATTTATTTAGATATGTTACATTCTAACACTTCTGATTCTTTAATAACGTTTTGTGTCATCGAGACGCAATAAATAATCAATGAAGAAGAAATCATGTACGAAAATAAAACTAAACACTTACTCTAACTTTTTCAATGATCAAAAACTAATGATACGAAATGTCTACTCTTTAATGAAATATTAACTATGAAATCTAAGACATTGGAATCAATTGCATTTAATAATTACAAAGAGGCCAAATGATTGTATAGAGGAAAGAGAATAATTTCCGAGCCAGTGAGTAAAATAAATTAATGTACTATATTACTCAATAACAAGACTAAATTTTATGCAATTAAATTTTATTTTAACAAATAATTAAAGTCAAGTTACAATAATATGAAATTGCCATTTGAAGTAGGGCTCCGCCTTTTGTTGCAGCTCTAGATGTTCTTCAAGAAATAATGTATATAGTTACGTATGTGAGTTTGTGTTGTGTGTGGCTGATATAATTGTTTATGTCTGTATTTTTGTATGTGCCTCAATTCGTTTAAGTGTACAGGGGGTGGACAAAAATATGGAAACACCTTGTAAAATGCATGTTTGAAAAGAAAGATTGATTTTAATGAAATATGTAGGTGGCGCTTGCGTTTTTGACTACTAACGCCACCTATACAACTTCGTAAATGTGCTA
>BMAW01112642.1:139147-172741 GCA_019974015.1 Nephila pilipes
TTTTTTTTTTTTTTTTTCGCAAGAAATCTTTTTTGTTGAGAGTAAATAGCGATAAACAGCTTTCTGAATCATCGACTCGTTGCTATTTTTGTTCCATCGAAAGCAATCGCGGCACCCACTTGGAAAAAACCTTTTTCACTTCACTTCAAAAAACCTTTTTCAGTAAATACACTTCCATATGATATCTGTGTCATCTCAGCAATCTCACGGAGCTTCACTTTACGATCTTTCATTATAATTTTTGTCACTTCACTCACATTTTCCGGTGTAACGGCTTCCACAGGTCTACCCGAGCGTTCCGCGTCATTTGTGTCGGTACGACCACGTTTAAACTCGGCAAACCACCGACAAATCGTTGCTTTTGATGGACAAGAGTCCGGGTAACATTTTTCAATCCATTGTTTCGCTTGCACGGTGTTTTTACCCATTAAAAAACAATGTTTTATCAGAACACGAAACTCGGTTTTTTCCATTTTTTAAACAAACTACAAAACGACTTTACTCCAACCTCGATAACTCAGCCGTTTCTGGTCCGATCGACTTAAAATTTTGACACGTTTCAAGCAAAGGTTAGTACTCTAGAAAGACCTGGTTACTGGTTTACTACGAGCGCCATCTCTGGGTTAGTCTCGGGAGTTATTGATTGATGTGTTAGCTCGAGTTCTGAATACTGAAAGTTTTTTAAAACTCATTGTAATTTTCACTTTATTCTAACGTCAAAAACACTCTGCTCTGTTATAAATCACAAGAATAGTCCCTTCTAATTGTTATACACCCCCACACAAACACCCCCATATATATATATATATATATATATACGAAGAAGGATTAAGAAATTTCCAGACTGAGGCTATAATCTAAAAAATATTTCACCAATTAAATTGATTGAACACGCCCCCCTTCAGAATAAGACCCTTGAGCAAGAGCAAACTTTTGCCATCGCTTGTAATGGTCATCGAAACATTTCTGGACCATATTTATCCATACCCTTTAATTCAGATTGCGATGCCCTTTAACCTTCCTCTGCAGTTTGAAATCAACGATTCTGCAAGAGACTTCCGTTTCAGGAAATAGGCTGAAGTCGCAAGGAGCAAGATCAGAGCAATAAGGAGGATGCAACGAAACAGTTGTTTTCTTTATCGCACGAGAGTTAGTGACGAGGAGGAATCGGTGTGCACGAGCGTTGTCATGAGAAAGCAGCCTTGATTGCACAGCTGATAATTTCGGTCTCTTCTTTCGGATAAATTCACACAAACGATCCAGAATGTCAACACAGAGTTTATTGTTCACACTGCATCCTTCAGGGATAAGTTTGAGATGCGCAATGACCTGGATATTGAAGAACACCTTCAGCATGATCTTCCCTTTACAGCGATCTTGGCGGAATTTCTGCTTGCAAGGACATTGTGGCGATTTCCATGCTGCCGATGCTCTCCTCGATTACGGGTCGCATAAAAACACCATTTCTGGACTCCTGTAATAAACTTGCTAGAGGATCTTTGACAACAGCCGAGGTTAAAAATCCCGCCATTTCAATTCGAATTGCCTTTGGGTCTTCGTTTAACCTGCAGAGAACGATGCGTTGACACACCTTATGAATGTTAAGATCCCTAGTCAGTATCCTTTGACATGAGGCCTCTGATTTCCAACCGATTCTGCTACTTGCACTATTGTTTGAAGACTTTTCTTACGTACTGCCGCAGAAACCTTTTCGTTCTTTTCAGCAGTGCGGGAAGTATGCGGATTTCCGGAGCGTTCATCGCCTTCACCTTACAGTATTTAATCCTAAATTTATATCCTGATAAACATCTTATATAAGAGAAATTTTTTTCTCCCATATAAAACTAAAATTAATTATACGAAAATCAAATAAAAAAATCTTATGCTTCGACCCGAAGGCATGAAGATTCTACTCCGACGCTCTACCAACTTTGCCATTGCAAAGACAAATGATATAGTAGAAGCGTTGGCTTGTTTCTTAATTTATTCGATAAATTAAATGGTTGGAATGCAGTTTAGCCCAACCACCCTGGTCGACAGGAATTATTTGGTGGTATTTTGCCAAATATGGCTGCCCTGGTCCGATTCGCAGACTTAACGTTCAGTCAAAAAAAAAAAAAAAATCGCCAAGTTTGGCAATTTGTGAAAGCATCACTATTTTAAAAAAATGCTTGTTCACAATCTTTTTTATGAATGTGTCCCAACTTTAACAGTGATTGCGATTGTTTATTAACATTTTCGGAGGGAGAAAAAATAAGTGCTTCTCTGGGCCAGCGGCTTCTTACCGCGGAGTGTTACACTGTGCCCAGACGATTTTAAACATTAAGCTTAATTCGTGAAAAAAATTCCTCTAGTTTTTTTATGAGTAAAATAAATCGAATTTTCAATTATATTGTCCTATTTAGGACGTGATTTCGTTAAAAATTCGCATTCGTAATGTAAGTCATCCGTTGTTTGCCACAATCATGAAGCAACAATTGAGGATTTTGGAGGGTTTCCATATTTGATCTTGAATTGATTTGTAAAGGACCAATTTTGAGTTGCTTTACATTTTATCTTTCGACAAGCAGTCAGTTCACATAAGAGGAATGAGTATTTTACATCCCTTTCTGGAGACCTTTTGCAGTACCCGACGAATCATATAAAAGGAAGCTTCTCGCCAAGATTGAGATACAGGGGTTGGACAAAAATATGGAAACACCTTTTAAAAAACATGTTTCTTTGCTTAATATGGTGTAGGAAACCCGTTGGCATCCAAAACAGCTTGCAGTCTTCTCGGAATGGATAAATACAGTTCCTGTATGTGTGCCAAAGGAATATTATACCATTCTTCCTGCAAAACGGTGGCAAGTTCAGATAACGATGTGGGCGGTGGATAACGAGAACGCACTTTCCGTTCCAATGTAGACCACAAAGGTTCAATAATATTCAGGTCTGGTGACTGTGGTGGCCAGGGGAGATGGGACAAATCCTCCTCGTGCTCAGAAAACCAGTCCTGGACAATGTGAGCTGTGTGAACAGGGGCTTTGTCGTCTTGGAAGACACCATCACCATCGGGGAACAAAGTTTGTACCATGGGATGAACTTGATCTGCCAAAATGTTCACATAAGTCTTGGCAGTCATGTGCCCTGACACAGTTATCATGGGGCCAGTAGAGAACCACGATATGGCTGCCCAAACCATAACAGAACCCCCGCCATGTTTCACTCTTGGCAACAAGCAGTCTGTATTATAGGCTTGAGATGGCGTTCTCCAGACGTAAACTCGGCCAGAAGTGGGAAACAATGTGAAAGAAGACTCGTCAGACCATATTACACGCTTCCACTGCCCTAAAGTCCAGGCTTTATGACTTAAACACCACCTTTTCCTGTTACGGGCATTAGCATCACTGATGAGTGGCTTCTCAATTGCAGCACGGCCAGAAATTCCCTGTTTATGAAGCTCCCTTCTAATTGTTTTGGTACTCACAGGGGTCTGTAACACAACATTCATTTCAGCAGTAACTTTTGCAGCTGTGGTCTTCTTATTTTTCGTCACAATTGCCCTTAATGATCGTCTGTCACGATCACTCAGCACACACTTTCGTCCGCGCTGTGATTTAGCAGATGATGTTTTTCCGCTTTTCAAATATGCGGAATAAATCTTCGATACAGTACCTCTTGAAACACTAAACACCTCGGCTACCTTGCTTACGGAAGCACCTACCATACGTGCTCCAACAATTTGCCCACGTTCGAAGTCTGTTAACTCTAACATAATGCAATGACAACCTCACATAACAGTACTCCGACAACAACTGAACTGTTTAGCACATTTACGAAGTTGTATAGGTGGCGTTAGTAGTCAAAAACGCCAGCGCCACCTATATATTTCATTAAAATCAATCTTTCTTTTCAAACATGCATTTTACAAGGTGTTTCCATATTTTTGTCCACCCCCTGTATATATATATATATATATTCCATATATTTCATGCTAAATGAGAGAGACAAAGAGAACGTTACATTGAGATAATAATGGAGTTCGTTTACTCACATCCGTAACTGAATCAAATGTGTGGTAATAGGTACATCATAAGAATTATGGAAGCCACATGCATCGTTTCGCCTTTGTGGCTAAAGTGGAAGAGAATGAAACTTTCCCTTTTTAGAATTTGAATATAAGGATTATTTAAGATTACGTGGTTAATTTTTATGTGCATTTAGTACTCATTTACCGACTTTGGAGAAAGAAGGACCGAGTTTACCCATGTCCAGCTGCTCAAGCAAACGCCACATGAGTTAGTACCGCGGTCGGTCTTTCACGCAAGTATTAAGGCCACTGCACCACAGCGGCCACAGTATAACACGTATTGGATGTTAAGTTTTTTCTTATTCAATGTACATGTATGTTTCGTATCATATGTTTATATTCATAGAGATATGTGAACCTTAGACCGCTATTTTTATTTTTTAATTTAGGAATTTCTTTAAGTGAATTTCATATAGGGTTTATTATAAATTACTATGCAAACCCATATCACACAAAATGATTATATAGAGAAGATAAATTGGTAATGGGCATATTTATAATATATAATCAATACTTTTTTGTACATGTGCATATTATTTTGTATGATATACAATAATTATATATTATTGTATAGTACATAAGCATAAGAATTTGTGTTGTGAGACCGTATTGTACTCGTATTTGCTTATGTAGTTGAAATGGAAGTTTCATTCGTTTTTGCCATGACTAGTGCTTTTGTTTTCGTACGTCATGTAAATTAATAGCTAAAGTTTCCCAGGAACGAGGGCTGTTCAATATATCCTTGAAAAAATAGAGAAAAAAATTATTTTTAGATAGATTTGTTTAATATTTTCAGCACAATCATCTTTTTGCTCTTTACAGTTTTCCAAGAGTTTCTCTAGCATTTTCAAGCCATCGAAAAATAAGATTTCGGCGTCTATTTGGGCGATATACGACTTAAGCTATTGTACAACAAGTAAATCTTTTCAGTATGTGAATAAAAAAAGGTACTAAGGGCGAATTTGGTGAATACGGTGAATGATTTAATGATTTTGGCCATTGAAACTGAACAAGTGTGCACCTGCGCGTTTTCTTCACGGGAGAGGAATTGTTTCTTCATTTCTTCCTTGAACCGATGTACAAATGACTCATAATACTCTCCAGTTATCTTAGTTCCTTTTTCCAAGTAATCAGTGAACATAATCCCATGTGCATCCCCTCCCTCCCCCCCCTAAAAAAACGTGGTCATCACCTTGTCGTCCGATTTCACCATTTTTACCTTCTTTGGGGCGCATTCACCTTCAAACAAGTTATGATAAGTTTTCTAAACCATAAATTAATAAAATGATGTTTTTGAACTATAGCGGTTGTATCGATGATCCTGAATTATTTAACTCTATAAACATGGTAAAGAGGATTTAAATAGTCGAAACATTACAATTCCAAATGCAGAGACGTCAGAAAAAGATCCACATAGTTTCTTATATTTTCTTAACTATGCAATATATCGTTATTTCTCAAATATCTTTTCACGTGCTTAACTCCTTGCTTAGAACTAAACATTAAAGTCTCAATTTATCAAATTACTCGTATCGAGTGAGACTCTTCTCGAATACAACAGATTCGATTCCTATATTATTTACTCTAACACGAGTTCTTTCCAGCCAATTATACTACAAACGATCAAATACAATTATTAATTTACAAATATCTATGTTTTCTAGTTATCATTAATAAGATCTTCAGTTCCTTTCAGTTTAATTTTGTTCATATATCACTGCTCCTAATGCAATTTTTTACATTAACCACGATTCATTTATTTGGGAAGGAGTTGGAACTTTATGCAATTTAAATTACAAAAACGTCACAAAGATTAGTTTAGTTTAGTTTTTTTATTAACGTCGCACTAGAAGCAACACGAGGGCTATTGGCGACGGACCTCGTAATTTTGAACCACGGTCAAGTGACGAGGACGACACCTGAGCTGGCGAATAGTGTTTTATGCACATAGGATTATGGAAAACAATACAATTAATACTTTACTCAAACAAATTAAGTTTTTTTTCAATAATGAATAAGATGTTGGGAACTACACTTTTTTTTTATTTCTGAACATATTAATACTTCTTTTCTTAAATTTAAATGAACAAGTATAAATAAAAATAGAAATATAAATGAATTTAAGTGACAAATTAAGATAAAGATAAATGTAAACAAGTTTGAATTTGAATAAAAACGTATTTTAAGTAATTAAAAATTAAAATTTGACAATTTTTTAAAAAAAGAAAAACATAAGAGAACCAATTTTTTAAAACAAAGGTTTATTTTTTGTACTATATTTCATGGAAAGTTTATAACAGCGCATATATTTCTTAATCATAATTTTAATTATGAAATTGTATCTGCAGACGATTAAAATGATTTAGTGAACCCTAATAGTTCGTTTATCTTATAAACTAACGATTAATGATTTCGAAAAAAACATCTTACACTTATGCGTTAAATTATGTAATGCATCTATAACCTCGATTCCGAAGAACAATTTATAGATCGAACCTATCATAAGTCAGATTTATGTTTTTCCATACGTTTTAAAGCGGTTATAAAAATTATGCATAATAATGAAACTTGCCATCTATACTTTGTGACTGTCTACAGCTTTTAAATAAACACACGTATTTCAAGCAATTTCATTTAACTGATGCTTTTTAGTAAGTATTGCAGAATTATTTATAAAGAGGGAATATTGATCTCCTTTATACCATTAGACAAAATCATTCTGAAGAACGTTGTAAAGTGAGATTTTTCCTCCATCAATCGACTGAGCAGGTGTGGTATATCTCTCGCTTTAACATTTTAGTCTGCTTCTAGTGTATTGCCCTTTTTCTCCCACGCACACCCCAGGTGGGAAGGATGTTGTTTCACAACTTCCGCAGGGGCATAAAACTGCAGCTCACCTGTGACTACCCCCTGGATGGGGGAAAGTTGAACAGTCTATTTGGTCATATTCTTTCAAAGGTTCTCTCTGATTGAGCGATTCAGGGAAGGAGTGACTAATCCCTTTTTTTTTTCTAAAAAGTGTAATTATGGTACATAACAGGAAAAATACACAACGCGTACTTTCTTGCCCGAATGGTAAATAAAAATGCAATGACACAATGTAAAAAACGTCACTTTATTTACATTTACCCCCCCTCTCCTAACATCCATACCATGCCAACGGGAGGATTTTGGGGCCCGAACAGATTTAACGTGCATCAGCCCCGGCTACACGGCGGGTCTTTGGCGGCCAAGGATCGAACCCGCAACTGAACGAAAAACCGCAGGCCGCGAGTCAACGACCTTGACCACTAGGCTACCGCGGCCCTCACAAAGATTAGTGAAGAAATAAAAAAAAAGCAAATAGCCCAGCGTCTCAAGCTCCTTATCTGAATATATAAGCAAATGCTTTCTTTATTTTTATAATAAAGAAAATCTTCATTTATCACTATAGTATTTTATAAAATGTATATTTCTGCAGAAAAATCTATAAATTATCTTTGTAAAAATATATATAAGAAAAAAACATTTCCTTTTAGATACGACTATAGGGTTGAATCGTAATTGTAATTTTTATCATTTCTTTTAATGATTTGATGTTATTCTCGTAACTCAAACAGATTGTGTGGAAAGCTAAATTGCCTTTCCAACACGGGAATTAGTTGTACTTATAATCAGTGCACTTCACTTTAATCATTATGTATTTTGACAGCAGATATGTAAAGGATTTTATTTGTATTTAAAAATATGTTTAATTCGTTGCATATTTTGAAGGTGTCCTATCAAATAAGCAGTAGTAGTAAGTAGAAGTATAAGCAGCATTTTCGGTACATTTTCTTAATATCGAAAGGATAATTTGACAGTTCAGTAACATAACAAAATTACATGACATGTTCGGAAAAATGTCGATATAACACTAATGATAAAACGGTTTTGAAAAATTTCATTATGAATCTTAGATGCAAGTAAAATATTAAAGGGAATTATTTTGCCTAGTTGAGATGCAACACTTCTATTTTTTGTTGGCATTGTATATAAGTGAATATAAAAGTTTTGTATCTTATTTAATTTTATCACAATAAAGTTAAATAACTTAATAATTGTAACTACAATACATATGCATATCATGTGTATAGTTCAATATGGAATATTAGTATTTTTGTCAGCACAAACAAAAGCAAAATATTGACTGAGAAAAAAGACGAACCTTTGCTTTATCAGCATCATTTTTCACTTAGATACTATCTTTATAATGTTTTTCTGCTGACATAAGCCAACTTCGGAATCCAGAAAATCCAGAATGTAAAAAATTGTATCCAATAGATAGGCCCCCTTTTTTTTTATTTCGACTCTTTGTTTTTTGGAAGATCTCAGATAAATTGAGGCATTTGAGATATCGGTAAGAAAAAATTCGAAGAAAAAAAACGGAAATAAATAAAAATTGGTCGATGTCAACATCTTACATTGTTTCAAAGGTTATTTGATTCAACAATTGTGCAAGGTTTTATATATTACACACACAAAAGATAATCGAATCGTTCAAGTGTCTTAGAATAAAGAGAACTGAAATAAAAATACAGTTATAGAAAAAGTAGCATTTTTTGTAGAAATACAGCCAAATATGTCTCTTGCGCCATTGAATGTTTCACCATAATAAACTTCACTTTCTCACTATGCCATAAACTTCACTTAGTAGCTCAATTTTAAATGAACTTCCATGCAATGATGTAGATTATTGTATAACAAAGAAATTTCCGATAATTTTTAATTTTGATGGTAATACTTCTTAACATTTGCTATAATTTTACTTCATATTTTTCATTCAGTCTCTTTGTTTATTGTTACAAACCCATAATGACTAGGTTCTGCAAGTCTGATCATGTAAAGGAGGAGATATTTACAAAGGTTTCGTAGGTTCCAAGAATAGCTTAAGCAATGTCACCCAGAACTTGGCGAAATACCAAAAACATTGGTGACTTTAACGACAAAAAGAAGGTTCTAGAAAATGCTAGGATTATGGCAAAATCTCAACTGGGTGGACATTTACGGACTTCTCTTGATTTCCCCCTGAGATGCCACACATGGCGGTAGTGACTATAAAAATTAGAAACTCGAAGCCGAAGGAGATGGATTGTGAAAACGATTAGAAACGGCATTTACTGAGTTGATCTCCTGAGAAACTGTGACAAAAAAAGGCTAAGAGAAGCTTCTGGAAGCTACATCCTCAATGTCCGGATGCAGTATTCATTACAGAGGAGATTGGTCCGTAGTACGAACCTGTAAGCTGATGACCTGAACGTTATCTAAAGTATTGTGGCAGTTATTACAAGAGCTGTATTGTTTTCTTGCGTCTCTAATCTATAAAGTTCTGCGTTTCTTGATTGTTCTGTGAATTTGTAAATGTTTTATTACTTACATATCGTCCTGAATATTCGTGAACAAAGTGTCATTTACCGTATCCTGTGTGTTGGACTGATTTTACTCGTTACATTCGCAAACGATTGAGTTTTTGTGACAATATAATATGAGAGTAATGTAAATAAATTATTTTCCTTAATATTAAAAGAGATTTATATTTTCTTATATGTGAGTGAGTGAATGTGAACGAAAAATGTTTTGATTCCGTAACTCATTTTAAGAGTATTTCTAAGTACGCAGTCACTGATTATTTTACTGAATACCGATCCACGTCACCCGATACAAAATGTCATTGCATTTGATAATTTTATACAAGTGCTTGTAGCTTAAATATACTCATATAATGAGCGCAAAACACAACACATTTTGTGAAAGCATGACAATTTGTACCTCATTAAAGCGTGTAATCTTAAAAAATGGATACTTTTAAAAGCTTTCGCTATTTAAATTACTTTTGGACAATATTAGTATCGTACTTTATAGCTCCATCGGAACGAAATTGAGCAATTCATAAAATTAGTTTATATAATTTTAATACATTTCATTGCCTCTAAAGTATTATTGAAACAGGTTTTTAAGCAAAATAAGATAGAAAAATTTCTGAATTATTTTTGTTCCGAAATTCATTCGAATCCAAACGCTTGATCGAAAGTTGTTGACAAAAAACAATAAGAAGCCGTGTAATAGATAATTTCTTCACAAACATGTTATATTTTTCATCCTTTTTTTTAACACTGAGTGATATGTGGATCAGTAATTATAAATTACAAATTAATATATGATCCCTTAAGTCTGTATGGTATCCGATCCTAAGTCTTACAATGAATATTCCCTGAACTATTGGAGGAAACTGTAGGAAGTTTAGAATTTTGGTGTTTTCGGATTATATGTAAAAACAAATGTGTAAAAAAACTGGCATGTGACAATCCATTTTTTTTCGTAACTTTATTTAATAGTTCATATTCTAATTAATATTAAATTCTTAGGTTTGCTTTTATATTCTTAAGCCTGGAAGATAAAAATTTCTATCAGTTTGTGTAAAATAGCTTCGGAAATTTTTCAATACAAAATTTTTATGAAATCAAATACTTGAGAATATTATTTAATCTTAGCCATTAAACATGAATTTTAAAAAAAATCGTTTTCAATTCTCTTCAACGTGAAAACTTCAGAGTAAAATTTTTAAGAAATTTTACTCCGGCAATTTAAACTAATTTCATAATAGGAATCGAGGAACGTGAACAAAATATTATTTTTACTTTAACTTAACTTTATTTTTGTTACTAACCAATTTATATTATATTTTAAAAAATTAAGCTATTCCTTTCACCATTTAAAAATTATACAAAATTTATCGAGCACAAGAAATTTTTTGAGAATTTAAAATATTACTAAATTATTTCTTTTCTTATACTTGGCGACTGTACTGGCTCATATGGACCACAAACATAAAAATCCTAATCCAAGGGCTTAAAAAAACAAAGCCTTCTTAGGGGCTTACCTTCCGCTGATAAGCACGGGCGTCACTCATCCGAAGCACCCTAGTGATCTTTTCTGTTCTCACAGAATTTACCGATTTTGGTAAATGCGAGTAATGCCTCTTCCCTCCTAAGATACCTTATCGATCCTTCTTGTCAACCAAATTTGGTATTTTTTTTCTCATATTTTTCAAACTTGTAGATTACCGTTTTACTCAACATAGCTATATATGGCTCTTGCGCCATTGAAATTCTTCATCACTCACACTATTAAGGGAAATAAAAATGTGAGAGCTGTAAAATTAAAAAAACGTCAATTCAAAACTGGTGATTGGGATTTCATAAATTAAAGGGAGGTTTGTTGAACATACATACCTTAAATATATTTTTATAAATTTAATAATTGAAATTATATAAAACAGAAATTTTGTATCCATTCAGTACACGATAGTTAAATTAAAATATTATACATGTTCCTAAAATTAAATTAAAAAAGCGTTTAAAATGAAGCTTTAATTAGAAAAAAATCAAATATGAAAAAAAAAAAATCCTTAACAGACCCAGACAATAATCTTAACATTTTCTTCTGATTATGGATTTCGTTCGTCCCTTAACTATTTCCCTTCATATTGATAGAATCAAATGAATTCAGATGGAGATGACTTTATAACTAGCTTTCTTTGTTAATGTATTCAATTAAGCAAGATTTTACAGACTATAGAATAAAAGAGTTTAGATAATGAATTCCTTTTAAGTGCTAAGATACTGTAAAGAATCCAACATTTCTCGATACTGCACAAGAGAACATGTAGAAAAATTCGAAACTTAAAAATTGAATCAGAAAGCATTTCTGTAAAAATTTCAATTTCCCAATTAAATGTGTTTAAAAATATAATTTGCTAATATTGATAAATAGTTTTATGAATTAATTAAAATAATTAAATTGGTAACTATTGTGTATTCACTATTTAAAAATAGCTTCATTTGCATATATCGTTACCTCAATTTATGAGTTAGTTCTGATGAATAAAAGTTGATAATTTAAAACTAATACTTTTATATTTTCGAATATATTATAAGTAATTTTAAGGTTTAAATTGGATTACCATTTTGATATGGGCTTAAAACATTTTCAAACAATTTTGATTCTTTGAAAACTGTGTGAGAGAGAGAGAGTATAAAGTACTAAATACTGAAAGAGAAGAGTAAATATTTCTATATTTTTTAAATTAAGCCTAAAATTTCAATATAAAAGATTATTTCAAGATATAATACCATACCCTAATATTATTAATCATTTTGTGCTCATTATCAGGAGAAACCAGGGGATATATAATTATATATATACACATTCTGGCAAAATTTTAAAAAAAATTATACTGTTTATTGCTTTCATTTTGGCAACGCTTAAAAATTATATTCCAAGTGCAATGATGTTCATGTTTACCTACGTAGCATATTTTTTACTCTATCTTTTTATGGTTTTTCAAGTATTTTTCGACTTGAAATAGAGCATTAATAAGTAACTAAAAAGAATAAATATCTTTTCTAAATTTACTTTGTATGCGTTTCGTAAATTGTTAAATTTCTTTGTAATACTAATACACGTGGAGATTATTACTCGGAAAATCTTGATGTTTATCTTAATTTTTTTTAATTTATCATTTGGTTTTTAAAGATCTTTTTGTGTGTGTTTCTATTCATTTTTTTTTGTAGATTTTGAATTTTTCAGAATTATTTTCACTTATATTTTTGGTGTTATAACAATTTTTGATTTTGTAATTGTTTGTTTTAATTCTTGTTAAAATTTTCTTTGTAGTCGTGCTGGCCTCTAATTTTTGATAAGGTACTTCAAGTTTTTAGGGTTTGTATTCTAGTATATATATTGGGTAGTATATTTTTAACTCATTTTATATGCTTTATCAAGTATTTTTGACTCATTTTATATGCTTTATCCAGTATTTTTGACTCATTTTATATGCTTTACCAAATATTTTTGACTCATTTTATTTGCTTTATCAAGTGTTTTTTTACTTCAAATAAAGCTTTAATAAGTAATTTAAATAATCAAATATCATTTCTTAATTTGAATAGTGTCTTTTTTGTAACTCCATAAATTTTTTCGCATTTCTTTGTATTATTGTATATACTTTGAATACATATGGTTTGCTATATTTAGAAATCCTCAATTTTTTTTTTTATAAAAATTAGTTTTTTGATTTTTTTCATTTGGTTTGTAAAGAATATTTTATTTTATTTTTTTCCCTTTAATTTTAATTTTGATTCAAATATTCAGAATTTTTTTCCCACTGAAATATTTTCTTAAAACCATTTGTTAATATTGTATTTTTTGATAGAGATAGTTAGGACTGTAATTCTAGAATAACCTATGCTTTCAGTGTGCCCAAAAAACTCCTAGCCCAAGGATTAATTATATATTATTCTCCAGTTTCGTATTTTTTTTTTTTTTTAAATTTTTTGATATTTAATTACATATGTTTCTTTCAGAAAGTTCACTTACCATTTTAATAGCGTTTCATTCCTGATATATTTTCATAATAGGTTGCTACTGATTTTTATTTTTCTGGATATGTATAAAATTGTTCTTTATTTCATTAAATATATCATGTATTTTTAAACGTAAGAAAAATTTACTTCAAATTAGTCCAATATATTTAAAATGTGTTTATTCCCTCAGATAATATCCAGAACCCATGAATTCTAGATTTTTGAACTTGAGTACCATGAAAGCAAAATATAATGCAATAACATTGCAAAATTATCCTATGTAATATAAAGGAAATAAATATCTTCTGAAACATTCATTTATGCTTTCGTACCAAATTTAATGCAAAAGAACCTCTTCTTTTGGCTGATGCTCTAAGACTATAATTAAAATTTCATAAGCATTGAGTGATTAAAATGCAAAAATATAAATAAGAGCTTTAAACGCGCTGTACGTGTAAATCGTCTGAGAAAAGACTGCATTTATTACATCTTAAAGCCCGGAAGAACAAGACAGATTTATTGTGAGATATTTTTTACTTTTTCAGACTAGTTAGTACAAACAAAAAAAAAAAAAAATAAGATTTCAACAGCTTATTTACAGAGATGATTTTTCTTTTCTTTTCGCATTTGTACGAAACTCTGCGAATCAAATTTTAATTTATTTGAAAAGTAGTAAAAGAAACATAAAAGCAGATTGATTTAAACCTGGTTTAAAGGTTCCATATATTATGAGCAACAGCACGAAGCTGAGAAGAGCTCTGGTAAACCTAACTTGGAAAGAATGACGCCTGAAAAAACTCCTCAGGAATCACAGAAGTATCTCTTCACCGAAAACCGCGCATTTCCATAATAGAATCTGTGTAAATAGATTCTGGATTAATTGATTTGATTTAGGAATCTTCTCTGCTAGATTCTATTTATTTCTTGTAAGACTGTTCTTTCTGCTAACTGATAAAGGTAAAATGTTTTGGGAAGATTGAATTATAAAAAATTTTATATCATTATCCTTCAAACAAAAAACATTATATTAAATGATTAATATAAAAAACACATAATTAATACTATGGTTTGTTTCTGTAACTTTAATAAAATTTTTATTGATTATAAAATTGATTTCTTAAGATAAATTTTTCACCTTACAGAAATGTTTTTTCTTTAACTTCTGCAAATTTTTTTGCTTATATTAGGCGTAATTTAATATATTTTCTGAGCGCTCTGGAAATTAGAAAAACACCTGGCGAAAATGTTTTGTTAATGTAAGTTTGCTTTACGTCAAAATGAGCATTGGTAAAAATATCAGCCCAACTTAGACTCTTCCGTTATAGTAAAATCTAAAAAAATAATAAATATAACGATATTTTGTAAAATATAGTAATACAGAAGAGAAATCTTATCTAAGGAGTAGACTATTATTCGCTAATACAGCCCTTTTTGGGTAAGAAGCCATGATAGCCTGAGTTCTGAATAATATAGTTTTTTAAAACTGCCAATTTTGTTTCTTATTCAATGTCAAAAGTATTTCCAGTATTAAATCACAAGAATAGCCTATTCATTTGTTATAGAAGGCCACTACAGTATTGCCATACACACACATTATATGGAGTGGTATATATAGGAATTACATCAAATCACGTCAACCCTGAGACTAACCGAGGATGGCGCCCGGTAAAACCAGTAACCAGGTCTTTCTAGAGTACTGTAGAACCTTGAAGTTTTGATCGTGTCAAATTTTAAGTCGATTTGACCAGAAACAGCTGAGCCGAGACTGGAGAAGTCGTTTTCAGTTTCTGTTTAAAATGGAAAAAATGAAAGTTTCGGTGTTCCTTGATAAACATTGTTTTTTTTAATGGTAAAACACCGTGCAAGCGAAACACTGGATTGAAAATATTGGCCCGGACTCTGGTCCATCAAAAGCAAACGATCGGTCGGTGGTTTGCTGAGTTTAACGGTCGTACCGACACAAAATGACGCGGAATGAGATGACAAAATGACGTTACACCGGAAAATGAGGAAGAGACAAAAAATTATACGAAAGATCATTATGAAGCCCGTGAGATTGCTGAGGATGGACAGATATCAGTATGGAAGTGATTTACTGAAAAGGTTTTTTTAGCGAAGTGAAATGTTTTTCCGCGGTGCCGATTGCTTTTGATGGAACAAAAGAGTAACGAGTCGATGATCGAAAGGTTTATCGTTATCATATCAACAAAAAAACATTTCGCGAAAAGAAAAGAAAAATTTGCGGTGACGGAAAGGTTGAACGATTGTATCAACCCTGAAAGGTGATTACAACGGCAGTTATGCTGACGACGAAAATTGCAAAAAAAATGCTGTTTCTTCAAGACTCGGGAGTTATTGATTGACAAGTAGAGGAGAGAGAAAGAGTAGAAAGTATATATATATATATATATATATATAAGAGTATATATATATATATATATATTAGGTATATATATATATATACGAAGTAGATTCAAAAAAGTTTTGGACTGAGACTATAACTTAAACTTATGAAACACGCCCTCTTCAAAATAAATAAGACCCTTGAGCAACACAAGATATGTCAGGTTATCGCTTGTAATGGTCATCGAACATTTCTGAATTATATTATTCATCCATACCCCTTTAATCAGCCCAGATGCCCTTTTTTTTTTAACTTTCCCTCTGTAGTTTGAAATCGTTCTATAGATTGCAAGAGACATCCGTTCTTAGGAAATAACAGTCGCAGGAGCTAGAGATCAGAGCAAAAAAGGAAGATGACAAAGCTGGTGCTGTTTTCGTTTCTCGGTCGAGACAAAGTGACGAGAGGAATTCAGTGCTGAGCGCTTGCCGCGAGGAAAGCAGCCTTGATTGCACAGCCGATACTGGTCTCTTTCTGGATAAATTCTACACAAATCTATCCAGAATAAGCCTACAGAGTTCTTTTGCCCACAGTGTCCTTCTGGGATGCTTTCCAGATGTGCAATGATCTGATATTAGGGCATCACCTTCAGCATGATCTTCTCTTACAGCGATCTTGGTGAATTTCTGCTTGCAGCACATTGTATGTGATTTCCATGCTGGCTGATGCTCTGACATGCCAATGGCTAAAAAATACCCATGAGCTTTCTGGACTCTTACAAACTTGCCAGAGGGATCTTTGATACAGCTGAGGTTAAAAATCCTGCCATTTCTAATTAATTGTTTTGGGCTCTTCAAGCTTAACCTGCAGAGGAATGATGCGTTTAATGGGCCACTCCAGAATGTTGGGTGATCCCTTTGCAATGTGGGTCTTTAGACATGAGGCCTTGATATCCTAACCGATTCTGCTACTTGACTTGGCTGTTTGAGAGAGACTGTTCTTGCGTTCCCTGCTGTGGAGAAACCTTTCCGTTGTTTCAGCAGTGAAGTATCCGGATTTCGAGAGTGTCACCTTCACCTGCGGTATTTAACCTAAAGAAACCTGATAAATATCTTATACGAGAGAAATTTTTTTTTTTTCTCCCATATAAAACTAAAGGATATTATTCGAAAATCAAATAAGAAAATCATATCCTTCACTTGAGGCAGTAGAGAGATTCTACCCAGACGTTCTACCAACTTTGCCAGCAAGATAAATGGCATAGAAAGAAGGTCTGCTTGTTTCTTAATTCATCTGCTAAATTAAAAGGTTGAAATGCGTAGAAGTTACAAACTAACTGACATCAGGTATTTGGCGGTATGTGTGCGAAAATATATGGTGCTACCGCTTCCTTTGACTTAATCCGTCAGCTACAAAGAAAAAAAATAGCAAGTTTGGCAATATGTAAAAAGCGCGTCAATAGGTTAAAGCTCAACTACCTTTTTCACTCTAGCTAAAATTTAATGAATTAATTAATGTTTGAAAAACGTTATAATATCAAGTGCCTCCACAACAAGCTTTTAAAAAAATGTATTTGAACTTAGGATGGATGAATCAAAAAGTATTTTATTAACTATAGAAAAATTATAAATTATATAGGAAATTATACCATAAAATTATATTGTAAATAACCACAATGGATCATGAAGTTCCGAGACTGTGGTCTGTTTTGGATTTCTCCTTCAAATGCGACGGTGCAAGCCATATAATAATCACTTGTTTGATGGTTATTCCTTTTTCGAGGTGAGTCAAGAAAATCACGCCAGTGCGTATCCCAAAAAAACTTGACGCCGCATTGCTTTGCCAGATGGACTGCTGCGTTTTCTTGATAGGCTCGCCAGTTGTGGTACGCTCCTCGATGACGCTGCCGCTCGACTCTGGAGGTAGTGATGTATCCATTGTTTCGTCCATGCGATTATGTGTAACGACATGAAATCTTTTTTTTGTTGGTGGTACAATGGCGATAAACACTTTCCTGAATCCATTGCTCGTTGCTGTTTTGTTCCATCAAGCAATCCGGTGCACCCAATTGAAAAGCCTTTTTCTACTTCACTCTAAAAAAACCTTTTCTCGAAATACACTTCCATATGATATCTGCTGTCATCTCAGCAATCACTCACGAGCTTCTATTTGATTATTCATTATAATTTTTCTGTCGCTTCACTACATTTTCAGGAGATAACGGCTCACAGGTCTACTTTGCAGGCGTTCCGAGTCATTTTAAGTCGGTGTACGTTTTAAACTCGCTAAAACACCGACAAATCGTTATGCTTTTTATTTTGGACAAGTCCAAGGTAAGCATTTTTTCAATCCATTGTTATAGTTATTCGGTGTTTTTACCTATTAAAAAACAATGTTTTATTCAGAACACTGAAACTCGGTTTTTTTCCATTTTTAAACAAACTACAAAACTGACTTTACTCCAACCTCGATAACTCAGCTGTTTCTGGTCCGATCGACTTAAAATTTTGACACGTTTCAAGCAAAGGTTAGTACTCTGGAAAGACCTAGTTACTGGTTTACTACGAGCGCCATCTCTGGGTTAGTCTCGGAACTTATTGATTCATGTGTTATACGTAATATATATAATTAATATATGAAATAATACATATAAATACATATAGGGTGAGTGGAAACTAATAGTAGAAACTTAAAAATAATTCACGAAAAGAATATCCTGCGGAAAACTATGCAACAGAACGCAGTTCAAACTCGTAAAGAAAAATTATCAAATGTCCTCCAAACGGGAAGTCCACAGTGTCGCCCATATCGAAAATTACGCTTCCAGTTCCATTGCATATATAATATTATGTGTTTTATTACTATTAAATATACGGAGCTTTTTATAATTGTATGTTTCAGTTTCAACATGCTTCCCAAAATTTTAAAAAAGATGTCACTATTTTAAACAAATGCTTGTTCACAATCTTTTATATGAATGTGTGCCAACTTTAACAGCGATTGCGATTGTATATTAACCCTTTCGGAGGGAGAAAAAATAAGTGCTTCTCAGGGCCAGTGGCTTCTTACCGCGGAGTGTCACGCTGTGCCCAGACGATTTTAGATATTAAACCTAATTCGTGAAAAAAAATTCCTCTAAAATCGGCTATTCATTATAATAATTTGGTATTTACATATCTTATTTAAAAAGCATTAAACTTAATATATACAAAAGAAATAATTCGAGATAAAAACCAACGTTTTTAAAAACAACGTTTTTATATAATGACTAAGTATATTAATTATTATACATTAAATTCAAAACAAACGCGTGATAAACACATAAAAAATTTAATTATAATTTCAATTTAATCAATCATTTATTGAATATTTTTTACAGAAAAATTTTACAGCACATACATGCCTTTCCTTCTTAGTTTCCAAATATTTTTGGATTACCATATCTAACAGCGTGGAGGTGAAGTGAGGCTAATTTGAGTATGATTGGCTAAGTGTAGATAAATCTACATGTATTACACGTCATACTCTTTTAGACCCAAACATGTAGACAAAACACAAACGAACTTTACTAAAAAATTACGAATGGAGCAAATAAAAGTTATGCACCAAATAATTTTTACTAATTCATGATCTTGAGTCGACATGCCAATCATTTAAATTCCACTTTCTTAGTACTTCTGAAATGCTGTATATCAAATTCTAGAAAACATAATTTTTAACTTTAAAATTTAATTAAAAAGACACATTTGTGAAAGTATTAAAAAAAATCGTAATATAAAATCAAAACCGGCATTTGAAAGTTTGTTAGTCATTCTATTAAAACTGGAAACCAGAATTCAGAAAAAATTATTACGATATGACATGGCGCCAAATATTGGAAAATTTCTTTCTTGCCAATGATTACTGACTAAAAGTCAGCAACCCTTACTATCTCGGATATAGTAAAGGGGAGATAGTATCTCCCCTTTGTGAGTACAAAAGTTTTACGATACCTCATGCGGCGTATGGGGGAATTCACGATGTCCCCCAAGGGGGAAACAAATTTTTTCCTCAAAACGCCGAGTGGAAAGGATATTTTAACTTATTAAAATTATTGAAATATTAGTTAAAACTTGTCGCAAATGTCTAAATATTGCATTGTTAGGCAAGTAAGAACGATTCCCAAGTTTTCTAGCTTTATGGGAAGTTGGTTAAATTAACGATTTAAAATTTGATGACACACACACTCACACACAAACACCAAGTGAAATTCAGAAAAGCGTTTTAAAAAAGATTTAATCAAAAATTGAATGTTTTATACATAAAATTACATAAAAAATCATACTTTTAAGAAAATACAAAATACACTTACATATGTTACATAAATGACATGGTGTAATGATGTACCATTATATGGAATATATAGATATAAAAGATAAATCTTATTTTGCTGTATGGTATATTTATAAAAAAAATCTATGCATAGTCCAACGTCACATGTCTTACACACATATTCTGACGCTTCACGCAAGATCTTGAGCAAAGGGCACATCTTAGTCCTGTTTTTTTTTTTTTTTTACTTTAATGTCTATGTACAGATTTGGATTATTTTCGCAAACATTACTGTCAGATTCATTCATTATTTCGCAAATCTTAGTATCAGATAAATACTTTCGTTTCGTCATGACTGTCGCTACAAAAAAAAACTAACAGCTGAGAACATCTGCTACCAAAAGCCCTAACACCCATAAAGGGTCATAAATTCTCCTTCGAGCTTCTAAGAAGCAAGCAAGAAAGAAAAAGGCAAATCGAAAGCAAGTGCACCCTTTAAATTGTGTCATTACATTTAAAGAGCCGCGCCGCAACACGTGCTTTTAACAATTACTCCCCCCCCCCTGGTAGCCGGAAGTGAAATCAAAGCCCATATAACCAAGGTGAGCATTCCAAATAACTTATCTACATAGATTTCGCATTATTGTAACGCCATCTAGTAATATTAAAAAAATAAAATAAAACGTTCTCATGAAGCGTATCTCTATTGATACGTTGGGCCGTAGAAGACATTCACGGAGCGTATCGCCCATGATACGATGGGAGCGAACGACTTAACGTCGCACGGAGAAGCTACAAGAGAAATATTGGCAACTATCTTCGCAATTTTGAGCCTCCATGAAGGGAAGAAAACGCCACCCAATTTTGAATATCTCTTTTCAAATTTCTGCACCATGAAAACAGAAAGACTTGGTATTTCGACAATGTACAATTTTCTCCAGCCCTACTGCACGGTGAGAATTCGACAAAAACAACCCGAGCCGCGACTCCGCTACAATGACCATTATCCAACAGCGACAACGTCCTAACATTAACAAATACCACAAATGAAAAATATTAGAGTTAATACAGACATTGTTAATAATACATCATAATTTTATATGTAAGTTACGTGTTTTCAGGAGATTGTATACTTATCATTATTGTGCCCTTATCTTTTAATAATAATCTTGAATGAAAATAATTAGTGTTATTAGATACAGTGTCAATGAAGTATCAGAATTTTCAATGTGCGTAAAAGCGTTTAAAAAAATTTTTCATTGTGCGTAAAAGTACTTAACATTACGGTGACCTAATTTCTTAACAATAATCCTGAACAAAAAGTATTGTCGTTATTTAAGGCATCGTTATTGAAGCAACGCAATTTTAAACATGCGTAATGTGTTTCAGAATACTGATTACTTATAGTTACTGAATGTAATTTTCATAGAAATCATGAATGAAAAGGAGTCTAGTAAGGACAATCGGCTTTTGAGCATTGGGGGTATATTACAAAATGATTATTTACAATTATTTACTTGACATATGTGTACAGGAAAAATCATATACATGATACATGCTTATTTTTAAAAATAATATAATAAATGTAAACTTTGTTATATTCACAGTTTCACACAGCCAAACGACTATTACTGTTAATTACTTAAAAGCTTATAGAATATCTGTTGTTTTTAATAGGTTTTTTTAACTCACATTTTAATTGCGTTTGGTCCAAATCTTTAAAAGTTTTTTCTCACACTTTGAAGAGCTGAATTTAGCTGAAATTTTCAATACACGATTGGTAATTAAATTATAATTAATAAAATTAATTGATTGAAACTAATCACTTAAAGCATTTAGTTCTACTCCAAGTTTCTCAGGAAGTCGCCAAATGGTCGCCAAATCCGTCGTTTAATAATGTTTTGTTTGCGTTAATTTTAATTACATGTAGCTGATATAATATCCAATTTAATTACTTATAGTGTGCTTTAATTTTAATTACATGTATCTTAATTGTTTAACATAAGGCTTAATTGAGCAAAAAACTTTCACATGTATTTATTTTAAATGATAAATTTAGTAAATGTCGCCAAATGTCAAAACTAATTATTCAATAAATTCAATTTGACTAAACGTTCCCTTTTGCTCTTAAAATTTACGGTGTAAAAGAATTATAATATGCAAAGTGTAAAGTTTGAAAGTAAACTCATGTTCAAAAATCTAATTTTTATCTGTGTTATTTTAAATAAAATACTTGTAATGGATATGAACTTTCACACTCTCTTGACTCAGCAGACAGTCATTTATAAAAATTCAATTTTTTTAAGAAATTGTAAGACATTTTTGAGATCGCATGAGCTAATTTTATTTGTATATATCATCAATCAAAAATATATAGATACCATTTTATGAGAATCCGACTCGAAGTGGTTTTTCTTCAGTTTACTTGAAGAAAAAAAAATCTTATTTAATTTATAAAACTTTTATTTGCTTTATCATTTAATAAGAATATCTGATTTAAAAAAATAAAATGCAATTTCAAAAGAGAAATCGATCAAAGTTGCATAAAAAGGTCATACTTTGAAAATTTCGTTAATAAGAACATTTTTTTCTTCGCACTGTTAAATAAAAAAAATCAATAAAAAAAAGTATGTTGAACTTTTTCATAAACTTTCAGGTGGCGAAAACAAATTAATCTTCAACTTCAAACGTATATTTTTTTTTTCAAATTTGTTTTCTAAGTTTCTTGATGTTTGATAATTTCATTTAATATTTTCTTCTCTATTTTCTAAGAGATAATGCAAGATAAAATTTGGAATGCAAATTTATGTGTTGGGAAAGGAAGCCTTTGTTATTTTCCCAAATGGTATTAATTTGAAATAAGTGGATAACTTAATAATGGAATTGAGAGGAAAATGGAAAAATCATTATTCAGAAAAGGAAAAGTTAATAATCAAGTTCATTTCAATTTCTTTTTTTCTTTACTTTTTATTAAATAAATTACGAAGAAAAATGTCTTTGAAATTTTATTTGTCAAATGTTTTTCTTCAGGGATTTTCAACATTGCACATTTTCATGAAGGCCAATTGTTTGAATTAATTTTTTTCTTAAATTTTAATTCAACTCACTCTCCCTTTCACAGTGCTATTAATTCTCTATGTTATTAACCTGCGTATATATCTACAGATTTAAAATTTCTTATTAATATCAACTAAATCGTTTATCATTTTCAGGTATATTATAATTGAATATTTTTATATAATATTGATACTTTATACTTTTTGATCTAATAACGTACCACTAGAATATTACGATAGATTCATAAATTGGAACGATGGTCTGGTAAAATGAATTAGAAGTGCTGCCAACTCCTTACTCAAAACTTTTAACTAAGCCTCGTGAATATGTTTAGTGGTCAATTTTCGTTTCACGAGTATTTTCCTTACCAATTTAATTTAAGGATAACAATTAAAGATCTCTTTTTTACCAATCGATTGGTGAATTATCTTAGTTTTCATATAATCAAGAATTTTAAAAATGACCGAAAACATAAAGAAGCTTATCACCATTTAACAGCAAATGTGAGGCAATCATATAAAATACTTGAGAGTTTTCAAACTATGTAATTTTCATTTGGCTTCTTTATATTTATGTGTTCAATTCTAAATAATTGTACATCAGATTCATAATCCTGTTAATATATTTACACTTAAAACCAACTCTGTCTTGAATAATTGACTTCAAATTTCTAAACCTAAACAATGTTTCCACACACATGATTCAATCACACTTTATTATTTATTTCTTCTACGTCTTAGAGTAACACTAAATACCTAAAATTCTTAAAATACAAAAAAATACTAACTTTTAACAATAAGAAAATCGAAGCAAACGATTATGCAGCAAACTTTTAAAGTAAAAAATAAAGTATTAAAACTAATGACAATGTTTTCTTCGGATATTAAAATTAAAGCAAACGATAAATTTCTTAAATGAAAGATTTCTAAGAGAGAAATAATTATTGTTATTATAAAATAAAAATAAATCTTATAATATTAAACTATTCTCTACAGCACACTTTGAGGGAAATGATTTTGATATCGCAGTGATTTTGATCAAATAGTCCTTATTTGATTTTTAAATAATATCTTTTATTCCATACAAAATCTTTTCATAGCACTAAATGTGCAAAACTTAATACATTCCATGTAATACATTTTCATCATAGTCAGGAATTTTTCCCATTCAAAAAAAAATTTATATTTTTTATGCAATAGGAGAGTCAGAATTTGATAAACAATGTAACTTGTGAAAATTATATTTTAATCGTAGAACATAGGTTTATGCAATTTTAAAATATTCATCCCCAGCACCGCATCAGTTGTTTTTACTGTAAAAATGGATTTAAATACACGCATAATTTTTAGAGTTAATTTAAAAGGCTTTGTGATATTCAAGAAGCATTGTTCTTAGAAAGTTAGTCTAAGGGATTACATAATTTCCTTACATATAAAGAAAAAAGATATATATATATATATATATATATATATATAAGGGAAATACCACTGACTGATTCATCACGAGATCTCTAAGTCTATACAACCGATTGACTTGAAATTTAGCACAGTTACTCATTTTGCGATGTAGACGCTCACTAAGAACGGATTTTACGGAAGTCTTATCCAAAATGTAATTTTCATCCGTTCATCTACTTTATCCGTTGGTTATGTAAATTTTGGCGACTTTATCGCCAATAATGACATGACCAATGCCAAACGGAATATATATTTTTTATAGGTACACTGTGTATTATCACCAATTATGTTTACTTGGTGAGATTTGCGCGTGCGAAATAGAAAAATACCAAATAATTTAATATTGAAGCGCTGATGAAGGATTGGAAAGATTTTGGCGAAGGGGCTCTTTATGTGAATTTTCGCGCATATCGAAATTAGGAAACGTACAGATTTAGCGATAGAAATAAATGAGTTTGGATTCGCACGGTTAATGAAAGTGTAATTTAGCTCCAAAACTTTGCGGGATTTTGAAAAATACTAAAATGGCGACTTTAAGGAGTAGCGCACACGCAAGACAATCTTCGTTTACTGGAGAACTGCGCTACATGCATGAACGAACTCAAGACGCTATGACATAAGTAAGATATTTTGGACGTCCCGACTTGCACGACTTTTTTTTAAGGATTGCAGTCACTTGCCATCCTAAATGGTCAGAAATCAAAGATGTCTTGAGGCAAGGACAAAAGTCTTTTGATAGACACGATGCCATTGCGAGAGTATTTCATTTGAAAGTTAAGCACATGATGAATCTTCTGACGAAAGGTTGCATCTTTGTCAATACTAGGTGTAACATGTATACGGTGAAATGAATTTTATCCCTATTATATATATATGGGGTGACTTTTTACTGAATTTTTTTATTTTTCTCATATATTTGAAAGTCGTGGATAACCATTATTAAAGACAATCAGTTTCTTAAAATTTTAAATTTAGATTATCATTTACGTTTTAAAAATTGAAAATTTTCTTGAAATTATACGTATAGTTTCCAAAATATTATTTTATCGTCTGTCCAGCGAAGCGGGCGGATATCAGCTAGTATATATATATATATATATATATATATATATATATATATATATATATTCATACTAATTAAAGCGAAACCTACTAAGGAAAGATGAACCACCATTTATATCAAATGGTTTAAAAAATATGGATGCTTGAATATGAAAAATAAAGTATCAGAGTATAAATAACTTGAGAGAGAGAGAGATTTCGAGGTTAGGAAACAAAATAATTACACTATTTTGTCTAAAACAAATTTAGGGATCGTTTAAAACAATATATTGGATTCTTGACAACACTAAGATGCTATTTTAGTGTGAATTATATTCAGAAAGCATTTAATGTTATAAAATACACACCTCGTTTTAAAAAAAAATGTATATTTCCTTTAATTTACACTTGAAATTTCAAGGGGGAAAAAAGAAATGCTGCACAGAAGCAATATTTCTACAAGCGCATATACAATACAACTTTCTAAAGTGGAAAAATAAAACGCAATCGATCTCTTGAAATAAATCTTGACTGAAAGGTTGGTTTGAATTTACGACATAAATTGAACAACAGTCAAGAGACATCGAATGAAAGAATTTCGTTAAGTTTTCTATTACTAAGAAATTATTACTACTAAGAAATAACCGAGATATTTCTGATAAAATTTATTCTGCATAAAGATTAGTTTTATGCACGTGATATTGTAAATTACATCTATTAATGTTGATTTAGTTGTTTTCAGGAAATCTTAGATTAAAGTAACTCGCAGCACGTTGAAGATTTTATGTGCTGAATTTTAACAAGTACGGTAATCGAAAGTTCACAAAATGCTGTGAAAAATGTATAAATATGGATGGTGATTTCAAAGCGATGTCTTAAGACTAATAAATAAAAATTAAGTTCTTATCTCAATCACTTTAGTAATGATAAAAACTCTACAATACACTAGGATTAATAATTAAAATTTTACAATACTGAGGACCACACTTCAATCTACGGCATTTCGAAGCAAAACAAATGAACATTATAAGCTATAATTCTGAACGTTATGTTCATAAGAATCAATTCATATGCATAATAAATTTTATCTAGATGTTTTAGTTATTTATTAGCAATAATTAAACCCTTACTACATCCCTTCGTATTAAGAGAATCCAAGCTTTAGTACTGAATTAATTCAATTTAATATTTAATTGCGTCTTACTACTGGATATGTTCTATTAAGAATTTCAAAATGTTTCAATCAGGAGGTGTAATTGTGTAATTATTGTAATTTAATTATCTTCTTAAATGAGAAACTGAAGTTCACTAGCGGAAAAAAGCTACGTTAACATATTTTTTTTTCCTTTAATTTCATTTTTACCTACCTGGTACACATCCATATTCAATGCAATGTAGTTTGGGGATATGATATAACCTGATATTGAATGTTTCAACTCTTCCATAATTTTTACGAATACAAAATGGAATTTTCGTAGAGCATTTTCAAAACTTAATGAAATAAATTTAGTCTCTCAAGGCCTTTAGTATAGGATTTCAAACTCAAGATGCGAAACTAATTTAAAAATACAGATGCAAATAATATTCACTAAATACTTCTCATAATAAAGAAATTATCTTTCACAAATCCATTAAAATTATCAACATATCGTATCAACTATATAATAATCCCTATTCATATAATCAAAAGAACGCAGGATGAAACAAATTGAATCTCGTTCCCTTATTCCAATCTAACACCTGAACTGATGAATTCTATGACGGCAAGAAAAATAAAATAAAGTTTCATTGTCAGTTATATAATCCCAAATTATGTATCGAATATTAACCTATACAATTCCAATATCTTAGTTACAGATAACGTTTTTATGCATACATAAGCGATTTTATCGGATTTTCGAAAAAGACAAACGATTATTACAAAATATGTCGAATCAAAATACTATTTACAAAATTGTTACTAACAAATAAATAATGTAAAATAAATATATGTATAAGATTACAATTTTGTTTTGTAGTAGTAAAATACAAGTAAATGATAATATTCCATACGTACTGTGCTCCTAATGATGTGAGAAATATATATTATCATAAAAATCTTACCGGATTCGGACATTTTTGCAATGAAAATAACGCATTAAAAATTAAGATGATTAAAACTACAACTATAATTAGGATGACTCTTATTAGAAATTATCTGAGAAGGAAAACGAAAGAGTGGAAAAGTCTTTTCCTTGGGAAGAGAATATTTATCAAAAGAGCGATTTTAATAGACTTTATGATAAAGCATTCGACCATTCTTAAATTTCATACAGCATATTATCATTTAGCCGACATATTCAGAATATTTTTTTCAGAATAAAATTGCATTGCAAAGATTAGAATGTTTTTTCATATGTAATAATTCTTAATTTAATAAATTGTTATAGTCGTATAAACTTTGAAAAGAGCTCGAGGCCAAGGATGATTTAGCTAATAGCTGGTTCGATCCTTGTTTCTATAAAAAAACAATCGTTAGGGAGACTTCTGCATGTTACATCTGTCAAAACGAAAAAATTATGTTATGTGGAATTGATTTAAAGAGTGAGATGTTATCCCAGGTGTTGTCACCGTAAACTGAAAGTGTCTAAAGTTATGAAAGTGTTGCAAATATCTCTTATTATGGAACTAAATGAGAGAATTTCAACCGTTATTTAATATCTAAATGCGAAAATGCACTTTCCAGCGGCCTTCATCAACAACAGCGCCGTAAAACATCTCAATAAGTAGCCCGAGGTGGACGTCTCTTTTAATGTAGTTGATAAGGGCTCTACAAAAAGAGACAGGTCAACTTTTCTTTGGACCAGTGGTCAAGTGTTTCAATTACCCTTGGCATTTACAAGGTAAGCTATTACCTCCTTTCAAGGGGTCCGAAGTGTTGACGTAGGACTTGAACACTAAATGTCAACACAGACAAGATATACAGGTGGCATTTGCTCCCGAAGCAAATCACCTGTCCCTATGTGTCTGACCAAGACAATCGCACATAAATCACAATTAGTGATATTGCGGCTATGACGCATGTATCGATGAAACCCTCCAATCATTAGAAAAGACTCCATTTAGACGATAACGCTAAATGGGAACTGTTCTAAGCAAAACTTTATACAACAATGATTAGAAATACATCCATTGCATTAAATTCTAAAAAAGCATAATTTTTGTTTCAAATATCAGTTTGAATACTTCTCTTTGTATTATAATAATGATACTGGAGGGGGAGTATGAAGCGACATCTTTCAACAATGATGCCAGACGTTAAAATGCCTTAATATCTAGCCTGATGGAGAATTATTTTTGGTCTTGTTGTTATGAGAACTGGAAGAGCAATTAAAAAGCTTTTTTCTGGCACAATGATCTAGGGTTCGAAACTCCGTCAATACTGCCAAACTCAACTCTCTTCCCCTCCACGGGATCAATAATCATCTAGTGTCGAAACTTTATAAAATAATACTTCAAATCACATTCAAAAATTTAAATATGCATAAAATGATGTTAAATTATAATAACTATAATTCATATGAATATTTTTTGTTAGTTTGTACAAGATACTCTTGCAAGAGAGTATCAGAAAGTAAGGTTCTTTATTTTTATGTTTTTTATGGTTTTTTTTTATATTTCTTTATTCTTTATTTTATATATTATTTATTTGTAAAACGATTGATAACTTAAATTCGAATATTAATGAAAAAATTATTAATAATGAAAAAAAGTGAAGTTGGTAGAAAATTTAAACTATCACGTCGTATATTAAATGAGTAGCATTTTAATGTTAAGCAACAAAGTAAGATTTGTAATAATCTAAATTATTGTCTATTTAAAAAATTTCAAATTGATTTGATAAAACGAAGACGGCTTTCATTATCGATCTTCGGAAAAGATCAAATCAAATAACTAATAAAATTAATCAAGCTAGCAACGTTATGCATTTCTTTAGTAAAATGTCATTTTAATTATGCTGGCATTTTAGGTCGCCCTCCAAAAAACAAAATCAACAATATCTACAAAAAAAAATCAGAAAGATCGATGAAATGGATAAAAATAATAGTCAAGTACTTTTTAGCAATTGAAGTAAGTGTAACTTATTTTTATCTGATGGCATTAGTTACTAGTAGCTACTGTGGTGCAGCGGTTAGCATGTCCGACTGCCGACCCGGGTTCGATTCCTAGGGGTCTTTGGCATGCGGAGTTTGTGATGGGTCCAATGGTTAGTTAAATGTATGAGAATATATATATGTATTTGAAAGCATATACTTATGAGAGAGAGAGAAAAGACTTTTTAAAAATGAAATTCCAAAACAAATAACTATTAGTTTATGAACATTTACAAGAGTCTAGCGATGCGGAAGATTTAGTGGAATTCCATTATGACGAAATCTTGTCTTAGAAAAAACAATTTCGTTCATCTAATTCGTAAATATTTATACCATTCTATGATTTCATGATCCATTCCTCAGTAACCTAGTGGTCATGTCCGGTTTATTTTTTCGAGATATGTATAAAAGCTTTGATGTCACTAAATACCCACCATGTAGCCAAGGCTGATTTATGTTAAAGTTCAAAGTCCTCCAGTTAGAGAGGAGGGGAAATTAGAAGAGGGAGATGCCATCTCAGGTGTCATCCTGGCCAATTAAGCGAGACACAAAATTGAGAGGCCCATAGCCATTAGCCGTCGTGTTACATCTGGTTCGAATTTCATAAAAAACAACCAACCATCTAATAAGTTAATTAAGAATTTTTCTATTTGATTCAGTAACAATATTTATAGATGTTATTTATTAAACAGGACAGGGTATTCCCGAGATGTGTTTTCTTTCATTAGATATTCATTAAAAAAAAAAAAAACGTTTATATTCACCATATTTGAGCACACATAATTTATTCATTTTATGAAAAATATTCATTTTCAATTGAACGATTATTTAAAAACTTAGGGTTTCAAAATATTTCAATGTTTCAAAATACTTTTTACTTTAACAAATTTTAACATTTTTAAACATTTTTTTTTATTTGTTTCATTGCAGTGTATTTTACAATTCTGTGTACGGATTTGGTTGTACTACAGTTATTTTTGGCTTTACATTTTTTTCTCTATCAGACTCTACGTAAAATATTAAAAAAATAACTATACATAATTTTCTGGAATTAAAAATTATTTATTTTTATCTAAATCATTATTCCATACACTGTTAAATGTCGAACATATTACAGAGAACAACTGGAAAAAGATTCAAAACTTTACATTGATTACCTGAAATTAGTTAACATGTTAAGAACACGATCACCAAAAGAAATGAAATAAAAAAAATGAAAAATAGTTTAAAATTATAAAAGTCAATGTAAAAAAATGATTTGGCACACTATTAAAGAAAATTTAAATTACTAGCTACATATCGAAGCTAGAACTTTGGAATATTTTATGTATGTTTAGGAAAGTAAATAATTAAAATGCAATAGTAAAAGTCTGATGATATTTTGGTCATTTATAGAGTACAACGTTATCTTAAAAATATCACTTACTAAAAAAGGAATTTTTTTATTTAGCTTTATGAGTCAAACTACCTATTTAAAAAAAAACTATACGAATTTGCAATTTGGCCTTCAAATAAATTTTTGTCCCTTTCGGAAAATAGTATTTTCCGCCCTTTGGTCTGTAAGACATATTCGTGTTGTTAGGAAAATGTTGACACCAAACATTTTAAAAGAAATAAATTTAAACTTAAACACTTGTAACGCAATCTTAATTAAATTCTTATTTATTCTTAGTATGTTTTCCTCAGTAAACTTACTCTTGTTTGCACTTAGCATTAAGAATAGTATTCCTTATTAATGGAGACAAACTATAAATATTTCCACGTTACTTAAATTTAGGGAATTATGTTAAAAGAGAAAATAAAGCGAGAAATCCCCAGTTCATTAAATTCTTCAAAATAAGTGGAAATTGAAAGTTAACAGAAAAAATGCACGCACTTCCTTAATAATTAAAATAACTGGTACATTTTCTATGTTAAGTCAAAAATTCTAAGTAAAGCTCTTTAGGTAAGTAATTTTTATTCTTTGTATTCAATACAACGAGATTCTTTTGATTATTCATAATATTAGATTTGAATAAGAAATTCATACTGTTCTAAATTAAATAAGAATTTAAAATTGAAATAAATAGAAACCTTGATAAATATAAAATCGTTATTTGATTAATAAATTAATTTGGTTAGCTAATTTTCATTTACCAAAAATCTTTAAAAATAATTTAGTAAATGCTGTAATAAAATTTAAAAATTTTTTTAATTAAAATTAGAGTTTTTTTTTTTTTTTTTTTTTTTTTATTTTTTGATTCCAAGAAAATTAAAACACATTACTCACAGTGTGATAAACATGAATAAACCGCATAAAAATATTAATTCTAAAATTGAGATGGAGAAAATAAATCCCACTCATAGGATAATAAAACACTATCAAACGATTATTTGAGCTTTAAAAAACTTTTCGTTACAAATATATAAGGAATCGTCAGCCAATATTAAAAGGTTTCGTTTATTTTTGATCAACTTTCTTTCCTAATTCGTAATTTTGTATCTATAAAAATAAATCGCCATCAATAATTTGTATCACATGAAATAAGTAAGGCATTTTTACAAATTTTTTTCAATAAAAGAATGTGATAAACAGCTGTGCAATAAATCATATTTTTTTAAAAAAAATTCACACAATTTACTTAAAATTCTTTTTTTAAATCTGAACTTGAGCCGAACAACGTTGAAGATAAAAGTCCCAATTTTAACAATATTGCTACTGCTGTTGTTTCTCAAATTTTTTGTTCTTATCACTGCAGCGCAGTTCTATAACAAAAACTGTATTTAATATGATAAAGAAATTAAAATATTAAAAAATAAAACGTAATGTACAATAAGCAAACAAAACAATGTTACTTGAAAACTGCTTCATTAGGACAGGCCAAACAAATTAGCATTAACTTTCTGAATATTTTTAAGATTTAAGTCCTCCAATTCCATCCTCAAACTGATTTGAGTAATTGGACTAATCTATTTTCGTCCTTCAAGATTCCAAATATGTGTGTACACTTGCTGTCCATTAAAGTTTGACCTGGTCAAATTCTCATTACAATTCAGAACATTAAAGTAGCTTATACTACGGAGAAGTCAAAGTTCAATCTGCAATGATTCTGTATTGATGGTCTTCGAAATATCAAGAAAAATGGCGATTAATGTAGAGAAATCTTAAGAATAATTAACGAAAATTAAGTTTCTATCTCGATTATTTTCATTTATAAATAAGCCTTTAAGATTTCCTGGGATAATATTTAAAAATTTACGATACTATGAATTATTTAAATCTTTGACACACTGAAAACAAGTAAATAAACATGATTAGCTATTATTTATAAAATTATGAATACATTGATAAATGTCTGCGGAATAAATTTTACCTAGATACCTCAGTCATTAAGTACTTCTTAAAAGTATCAGGACACATGCGAGAAACTCTAAAATATGATATCTAAGATCCCTTTTTTGCAATATATTTCAATTCAAAATATTTATAAACTTAGATTTTTTAGACCAATATTAATACTTTAATCATTCTGTAGAATTATAAAAGTAATTTTTTTTGTCAAAATTTTTTATTTCCTTCTTCATTGACTGTGAACATGATTTGTGAAATATATTTGCATTTAAGTACCGTTTTAAAGCAAACTATTACATAATATAACACATGGATCAATACGTCCCGAGACTAACATTGAAAACAACATTTTTTTGCAAATTTTTTTTTATTTATCAACATAACACCTTTTGTTAATCACCTTTTATGGTGATACAATCGTTCCAACGCTTTTCCAAATTTTTTTTTCTTTCTTTCTTTTTTTTTTTT
>BMAW01112651.1:0-12573 GCA_019974015.1 Nephila pilipes
ATTTATAAATCGTATATTTACTCTTAGGTGCATCTTGGATAAAATACACAGTATTTACAACTTTAAAAATTTACATCGCTATTATATAAACATAACATGCTAAACTCCGAACATCTTTAAAATTTGAAAGTTTGAATTTTAACTTTTGCGATACAAATTTCCCTGAATTTTTATACAAATACTGTACGATTGCACTAAAATTTGTAATTATTAGAAGCAAGGAGTAGGAACCAAAACTTCTCTTTACAATGAAAAAAATATCAGCTCTGTGAATAATGTGGATTTTGAGGAAACAGAAATCTCAAGGAAACACATTTTGATAGAAAACGCAAATGCAGATATTTTTTTCCGCGGAGTGGCTTGTATACTAACAATTTTAAAATTTAAATTTACGAACGTATTTTTTAAATCATATGTTCATTAAATAATTCATCTAAGGAATCACAGAAGCGTTCACCAGTATGTATTCAGCAGCAAAATGAAACAACAGTAATACGTGAAGCAGTTTTAAGTCTCATTTACCTTAACATATTCTGACATTAATTAAACATCTCTAACAAGCTTTGATATGGAGTATTCATCGACTGCTTATTAACATCACGCTTAAAAGCAACACGAGATCTATTAGCCACGGACTTCGTAATTGTGATTGTGGTGAAGTGACGAAAACGACACATGAGCAAGCGCATCCTCTCAAAACTTCCATATCCAGTAAAACGGGAGGGTTTGGAGCCCCTATAGATTTATCATGCATCAGCCTCGCTATAGGGGTAGAGGGGAGTCTTAAAAAACTCTAACCTCATTAGAACGTGGCAACGTTAAGTGGAATCAGGACTCCAATTTCATTCAACTAAACGTGGTCCGTTGAGGTCCCAAGTCTTTCCTTTGGTGTGGTGTGGAAGTTTGGAGAGGGAATTGCGTCGTCCTCGATACTTGATCTAGAATTAAATTTATGAGGTTCGTCGCCAATAACTCTCGAGCTGCTTCTCAGTGCGACGTAACTGAAGAATTAGGATTTCATTTAACGCGATGGCTGTTGGCGATGAATCTCGCAATTTCGATCATGTGTCAAATGACGACACATGATCGAAATGATGCACATTAAATCTGTTCATGATCCCAAGTCCTTCCGTTGGCATGCTGAGGGAGTTTAAAGATCGTGGTGCCCGCTCAGGAGTCATCTTCTTCACTTGACCGAGGTTTAAAATTACGAGATTCGTTGTAAACGCCCTTATGTTGCCTTTTAGTCCGATTTTAATAATCAATCAAATTGTTGAAGGTGTCTCAGTATCCTTAAATAGATTTTTATATGTAAAGAGTTCAACTCAGGGTTCTAAAAATACTGTAATATCGAGTATGAAAATTTCAGAGAGATAAATTTGATCTTGAGCAAATTTTTTGTCTGATATTTTTCTTTCATCAGGAATCTTTTTCTCCCTTTCCTTTTCAGTTTTCCTCTTCTTGTTTTTTATATTTACGACACTTTTCGTTTGATATATAGTAGAATATATCATACATCATACAGGAAAATTAAAATTTTGAATAGCAAGTTTATTTTTTTGTATTCTCTGAGAACATGTTAATTGAACGTGTTAAACTGATTGAGGTAATCTCACCTGTTGGACCAACTGTTGTTTTTTAAAGATTTGTATTAAAATAGTTATTTTTTGATTATTATGTTATTGGCTATATTTTTGTTTTACTTAATGGGTGGTTGTATTTATTCCATGCCCGCGATGATGACCAAAAATATACAAACATTTAATCTGCCCAGTTCGCATCTAGACACGTGGAGATATCGTAATTCTTTAAGTATTTCTAAGATGATTTGTTTTATTAACCTCGCGCTAGAAGCGCACACGAGGGCTATTGGCCCATGGACCTCGTAATTTTGAGCCTCGGTCAAGTGACGAGAACGACACATGATGTGGCATCCCTCTCTCCTAACTTTAACGCCTCGCCACGGGAGGACTTTTGACGACAGATTTAATGTGCATCAGCCCCGGCTACACGGTGGGTCTTTAGTGGCATCAAGGCTCGAATCTACGAATCGGCGAAAACCGCCGGATACGAATCTAAAACCATGACCACTAGACTACCGCAGCCACAAATATTACTAAGAAATAAATGAGATATTTAGATAAAATTGCATAGTATTGATCCTTATGCACATATAAATGTTGCAAATAATAACTATTTATGTTGATTCGTTTTGTTTCGGGAAGCCATGGATTGAATGAACGCGCAGTATCATAAAGTCTTGTTTATTATCTAGGGGTGTCATAAAGTTTTAATCGAACGTTTCATTTGCCAAAACGATTTACTCCATAAAACAAGAAGTTGAGAAAAATGATAAAATAATACATATTGTTTTTTTAAAATTCTTTTTAAATCATATAATCAAAAATACGATGTAGACTGTATTACTGCAAACGCATTATTTATCTAACGACATACATAGAGAACGTATAAGATAGAATATACTTAGAGTAATTGTTATTACTACAATTTTTTCGTGATTAAGGGAGTTAATCGATTTGGCAAGTGAAAGAAAAATATTATTTCAAATTCAGTCTTCGAATTTTATTTTTATTACGGGAAAACTTCATTATTTAAATATATGTTTTATTAAAGATTTTAGCAAAAATAAATAACTATTCTGTTACAGTGACATAATATTATGAGTATTATTGCTTTGTTTAAATAGCTTTATTATCAGTATAAATGATTTCTTCTTCGTTAGCTGTATTTGAGCTCCCGTCATGTCGATTTGTCCTTAAAGTCTTATAATACTCATATTTAATAGGATTCAACAAATCTATCATATCTTTCCTCTTTTCTCTTGTCACAGTTCTACATGTTGGATGTAATAAACGCTGGTTTACATTTTTCAAGCATAGTGGTCTACCTGCTACACATTTTCTTAAATTAATAGCATCAAATTCGGTATGTTCGTTAAAATCACTCATGAATTGTATGAGGTGGGGTCTCGACTTTTCTAATTTTATTCAGTGCATTTTGAACCAATTTACTGGTATCCCTGTAACTGTTACCTTTCTGTTATTAATATAATTTTCTAAGGCACTTGTAGAGAAAATGTCCTGATGCGTCATTTGAACCACATTACAGTGTTCTCTTTTTACAATTTTTTTTATATTATACCAATCATCTGGAGAATAAATGTTTTGGGCTTTTTTGCTTGATATTCAATAATATCAAATTGTGAATCATTCGGCAAGTAACTATGTCCCCTTACTTGAAATTTCCTTTTAATGGATTGAGATTGAATTTCTGTTCTTTGAAGCAATTTCAATTAAACTTAAAAAGACAGTTTTAATATTTCTGCTTTGTCGAGTACATGAGTTTGAATAAGTTATTTTTTTTACAGTTTTCAACACTAATCTTTATATACTTTACTGGACATGAAGAAATTAAATGAGTCCCGCGAGATCCTTCAGTTTCTGGACAAACGAACATGCGATATATTTTTATTTAAATCTTGGCATCTCAAATTATAAACATATCGATTTCGTTTATAGTAAGCTACCGATGTAGTCAATTTTGGAAAGGGTAAAGCTTCTTCCAAGTCAAAAGAAAATACAAAAATGTCTTCGGATGCTGCTTACGATCTGCAGCCATATAACTACAGCCTTTTGCAAGTGAGTATCCTTTTCGATTTTTATCATTCTCATTTCCTCACTATTTGAAGACTCAGTTTTTATTTGTAGAAAATCTCAAGAGTTGTATGTATCTTTGGACGTTTGTTTGAAATGCAAATTAAATTTAGTCGAGAATACTTTGTAGTAATAGCGCGCGATCTACAGTTTCTATATTTTCTTAATATTTAAGTCCGGATTTAAGTAATTTTTCTTTGGATTATAAGCTCTTGTGTAGGCGGAAAATGAGTTTATATCCTTTAAAACATTTGTAGGATCAATGCTCAATTTTTGTGGTGCTTAGCAATATTGCTGGATTAGTGATTAGCATAATATCAATTATTCAAAAATGTTACTACGATGCAAAACCTGCACCATGATTATGTGCTGCACTGCAGTACACAACAACAATATCGTTCTATTGTAGTGCTAAATGGAAAAATACCGAGCTCATCGTTTTTTAAACGAGATATACCTATTATTGCTGTAGATGAAGCCATTGCAGTTTTTCCTATGTTTAAGATTCTCAGCCTAAATAATTTATTTTATTCTGAATATTCAGATGCTACAAAAAGGAAGTTGCCGAACACGCGAAGCGTAGTAATTCATATTACAGCAATATATTATGGCCTAATTTTGTTATTATTGCCTGGAACACGGTGACTACGACGATCAATCAACAATGAAACGTGTTCGTTACTACCGCAGTCGTATATTTGCCCGTCGCTTATCTGATAAGTATCCTTAAAACATTTTTTGCAAACCGAAATATCATCTTTTCCGCTTCTTCGTAAGTAATACGTGAAAGAACGTGATCTCGGAATTTCTCTGTTATCTTTCGGGCTATTTCTTTTTATTTCTTTAACTTTAATACACCCTTTTAATAATTTCCTCAAATGGGATCTCTAACTGATAAAATGCCTCTATGGCAGCTTTCCTTTCATCCGAAATTATTTTTTCATCGCACGTCTGACGAAATCGACATGGCAGATTTACAAATGTTTTTTCAGGTATTAAATGTCCACTACTATTTTTGTACCTTATAACCTTTTATTCTTTTATGCTTTTGGATATTTCGGTCCGATTAGTAGGAATACGGTTTCTTTTCGTCCAATAGAATTATTTGTTGCAATTTTTTTCATTGCTGTGATCAGATGACGAATCCGAATAAATACAAAATCGTGTTCTTGAGTCGAGCTTCCTACCAATAATTATTATTGAAGAACCCTCCTTTTAATTATTTTCCTTCATTCAAATAATTCCCGTTAGCATCTTCCATCTTAATATTATAAAGGTTTAATTTTTTTTCCTTTAAAAACAACTCACAATAAAATTGAAATTTATAAGTATTTTCTCTATGGCAATTCGAATACAAGTGATTTATATTTTATTTTTCTCGTAATTAGTTCACGTGTGCGATAACAGCTCTCGTCTAACGGGAACAAAGAAATTAAACGAACAACTTTCAGATGTCTCCGTAGCAGAGGAAAAAGAGTGCAGCGGGCTAACTAGATTTTTATTATGATATAAATACATTATAGTATAGAATTAATCAGAATGACTTCTGAAAAAAATTATTTGTTATTCTATGGCTAAAAAGATGTTGTCATTTAATGGTGATAATACATATTATTAGAGAAATTTGTTTTGAATACATACAGTTAGGAGACAATCAAGTGCTTTGATATTATAATTTAATAAGATTCAAAAAATGGAGTTAATCGATTTTGTATGGGAAGCATCAAATTATCACTAGAAATAATCGAGTTAAAAACTTTATTTCTATTTATTGTTCTTGAGAATTAACGACATAGTCACCATATAAAGTTATGCAACATTTCGAGTGTTTTTTGTCCTTTAGAAGATCGACATTGTTTTGAACTCTATCTTCTTCATACTGTGTGTTACTTCAATCTACGGCTTCCTGAAACCAAAGAAATCAACATTAATAGCTGTAATTGACAATATTTTGTACAATTAATATGCAGAATAAGTTATCTAAATTATTTCTTAGTAATAATTAAAACTTTAATAGGAGTACACAGGTTTGAAACTGTCAATAGCTCCAAATATTGCTCGCTGGAATGAACACACCGAACGACATAGTTTAGTTTAGTTTTTTTTTATTAACGTCGTACTAGAAGCAACACGAAGGCTATTGGCGACGGACCTCGTAATTTTGAACCTCAGTCAAGTGACGAAGATGGCACCTGAGCTGACACCCCCTCCCCTAACTTCCACACCACGCCATTGGGAGGACTTTGCGCCCGACAGATTTAACGTGCATCAGACCCGACTACACGGTGGGTCTTTTGTGGGATCAAGACCCAAACCCACATGTCGAAGAAAACCACTAGTCGTGAGTACGCGACCAGTGACCACTAGGCTACCGCGGTCATAAATAGTAGCCCGAAGGTTCTAAGTTCGAAATATAGGAAGGATGTTCGAGTATTCTGCAGTGAAGTTTATTTAATGTTTGTTTCGTAACGACAGTTGGGTGGGGTCTTGCGCTGTCCTGGAAAAGGAGAACGCTGAGAATTGCAGTGTAACGTCTTTTGGACCGATATGGTGCTTTAATCGCCAAAAGTATAATGTAATTAACTGCACGTCGCTCATGAATAAAATCTACGTATTCGGCCTGTGAATCCCCCTCTCCCTTAAAAAAAACCCAGTTACGCGATCTTTTCCTGCATGTTATGCTTTAAGGGGTGCAGTTTCATTTTTTCTGCAACATTTCGCATTATACCATTTAGTTCCATTGCGCTAGCGACTAAATAAACAAACATACGAGAATGGCAAAATGTATAAAATCGTCTTCCCCTTTTATAAAAGTATTATTTTTATTTATATAGTTTAAGAAGATCTACCTTCGTAAAAATATTTAAATTTCGTTCAAAATAAATAAAGAATAATAATAAAATAAAAAAAAAAAACCTAGTAGGTATGTTCTGTAGTAACGAAATCTGAACTCTAACCACCGTATTCATCATTTCCTGGACCCCGGCAGTCAACCGGGGGTTCCTCAAAAATTTTCGCTTCATCGTCGCAAGTTCATTCTTTAACCCTAGTTCAGATCAGAAAATTTTGACCGGCTAACGTAGTAAGGGATTTTTTCTGTGCTCCTATGCAAGTTTCCAATGTTCCTATGTAAGTTTTGTGTGTGTATGTGGACAGTTTTGGGTTTGGATATATTTCAGCTCTTTGGATATATTCAGCTTATATTTTCGGTTTAAAATTAAAACATTTCTTTGATTGCTCTATGGACTAAATTAATCTGGAGATTTTATGCTATTGCAACGCCGTAACATCAAGTTTAATAAAATATTTAGGTAAAGTGAAGGATCTCATACAGCTTAAGTAAAATTATTATTTTTATTTCCAATTGTATTCGCAAGTTACAAGGCGTTTTCACCTTGTCACATTTAACAATTATATATATATATGCGTGTGTGTGTTGTGTGTATTAATTGCTAAATATCAAACCATTGAGCAATCATATATATATTTAAATAGCAGGAACAAGAATCTGCCAAAATAGCACGACTAGCAAGAACAAGATAGCACGAGTCCACTCTTCGCTGGATCGCGTCTTTCTCGCTGGTTGCGGGATCTCTTTCACTCGCTCTCCTCTTTTTTTTTCTCTCTTTCCCTTTTAAATCTTCAAGGTAAGTCTGTCTCGGGCCTCCTTCAGTTCTTTTCCAATTCTGATTGGACAGACACTGACTTGAAAAGGCAACCTCCATCTCTGTCCCCATCACAATTCGTTCTTTTCAGACAATGTCCAGTTTTACTTAAGGTCATTCGAAAGTCAAACGGAATCCATATCAGACTAAATCCACATGTCATTCCGACGCATAGTTCGCAATTCCTTCTCACAACGGCGGATAATTCCTTCCACACCTGTGTAGTAGAGCCACGTGTTAATTGAATGCACCATCGCAGCTGACCACAGGTGTGTCCTATTTATTGCCCGCTTTAGGGAAATAAATCTTTTATTACGTCTCTTTAACTGGGGAGCCGGGAAACATAAACGTGGTTTCAGACAGTTGTTGTCTAGGAAGCCATTTTACAATATCTATATCTTGTTAAAGAAAAAAAATTCTTCTTTTGTCCTTTAACTTTGTACTTTTATTGAACTTATAAATCTTATCACTTTTCATTTTTTTTCACTATACTTTTCCTTTATTTTTCATTTATAACTTAGTTTCACTAACAATACCTTGTTTGTAATTTACTTTTCTTACTTTAGCTTATTTCGCTATTAACTTTCACTAATCCTTAAATTTCATATGAGATCAGATACACTTTTTATTACAACATGAACAGTACTTTATTTATTCAATAACTATTCCTTTTGTGTTACCTTAGTGATCAGTGCAGATTACCTTTAGCACTCAATCCTCCCGAGTTCCACAACTTTCGAGTGTGAATTAGCTCGGTTACATCTGCTCCACTCGGAGACTCGTTCTGATCTGAGGGGATTGAGTAACTGACATCTTACATTCACCCCTTTACAAAAACGCCCTCTACAGACGGGCTTCAAACATTGGAGATAATATTCGGCCAATTTTGACTCTACAATCGTCTCTGATTGAACAAGTTTACATTCAACACAAAATCATTACACTCAGCAAAATGTACTTCATATATCATAAATATCAAATATTAACTTGACCGATAACATTGTAGAGTGACATTTCTAAATTTTTCATAAGAAATGTAACTTAAAGCCCTACAAAGCGCTAAATTAGTTACACTTTAAAGTCATTAAAATTTAATACACTTGAAAACTTTTAATTATCACACGCAAAGAAAAAATAAGGTATTCAAATTCCTTAAAACATTTAAAATATCAAATATCAATCTAATTTCCTTTAAAACATTAATTACAGTATACAAATAAAAATATCAAACATCAAACATAAAATTCCTATTTCAAAATATTGAACTCATACACATATCCTTTTATATCATTAATTATCCTATACAAATAAAAATATAGAATGCAAATTTTCCAAATTACTGCTTGCATACTTCAAAACATCCAAAATTCCTATCCTTCAAAAAACTCATTTTATCTCTGAGTATTAAATTTCCCTTTCCTTTTTTTACACACCTTACCTTTAGCACTCAATCACCAAGCGTTTCACAATTTCGAGTATCAACGCTTTTGTTTACATCTATCTGTTTCGCTATATATATATATATCCAACAAAAAATACATGCGACATATGGTAAATTTGGGGATATGTTCCACAACTTTAAATATATATATAAGTATAAACATTTTGGAAATACGATAGGTTAGTGTAAATCGCAAAGTAAAATATCCAAGTAAAGAATAATATAACTGTCAATAAATATTGACAAAATTTGTATATATTTGTCGACATAATTTGCAATCCTAACATCGTGTCAATTTGTATTCTCCAACTATAATAATTGTACGAGGACGACTCAAAAAAGTACCCGTTTTTGGTTAAAGGGAATTAGGAACGTGACAACTTACCGTAGTATTGTCATTGTTCCTTTTTCAAAGAAGTCCGTAAGTATTACATCCTTCACTTCTCCAAAAATCGTTGTTAAAACTTTTTCGTTCATTGAAACCGTCTTCGCCTTCTTTGGATAAGGTTCACCAGAAGCATCCGATTGTTTTTATTGTTGCTCAGTTTCCGGTGTCTTATGATGAATACAAAACTCATGGATGACGGCAACTGAATTCGGCAACAATCAAATTTCGATACCAAATTAAAACTAACTTATGAATCAGTGCCAAATTTGTTTTAGCGTCGATTAACTAATGGTTTCACACAATGGTAATATTAGCTTGCTTTAGAAATGCTTTCTGTGGTCAAAAAAAAGTTTGGTATGAATCTTCTGTACGAGAGCATTCATACTACAATAAATTTTACTGAGCAATTTTTTCTTTTGAGAAATTTAAAAAATCTCTGTTTCTCTTAATCTCGCAGCCGATGATATTTGGATGAAAGCAAAGGAGTAAAAGTAATTTTTAGACCACCCCTGTATGTAGTCGTTACTCTTTGTGCAACTAATACTTAAATTATTAAAAATAAATTATAGAAAATTATTTAAGCATATAAGACACAACTTTATCTCAAGATTTAACGATTATTTTCCTTGCATTTATGTAAAATATTTGCTTTAATCATTTGAGCAAACGCTTTTCAGTAAATATTCTGAGTGTTTTTTAAAAATCCATCTTTGTTTCGGTTCGCATTAAATGAGTTTATTTATTTAGAAACTTTAAAAGCAGATAATTTTTATAATTGATTTGAATTTTTATAAAAAAAAAAAAAAACTTCCTTGCATGAATTATAGCTGAAATTTTGGTTTTTTTTAAAAAATAATTATTTATTAGTGGAAAAAGAGGTAATTATATACACATTAATCTTCTGATAAAATAAATTTTAACACTATTTTATTAAGCATAAGAACTTAATACCGATTTATAATATTATGAATAAAAACGCTTTTAAATTTAATAAAAATATGGGACGTATGTTATATAACTATATTAATTGTAAAGAATTACAAAATTATAAAGAAGGTAATTGTAAGGATTGTAAAGAGCTTATTAATGAAGAATACATCATATAATTACTGGTAACCTAAATATTGTTAGGGGTAGAAATTTGAGAGGAATTTTTAATAAAAGTACTGGTTTTAGAATTATTACTTCTCATAACAATAATTTTATATTAAAAAATTAATGAAGGTATTGATAATTTCTTAATACAAAATTAGCGCAGTTAAGTATAGTTTAATTAAAGTTGTTCTTAAAAAATATAAATTTTATATTAATAAAGAATGAAAATATTTCAATTTCAAGATAAATTATAGATTTTATATGAGATATTGAAATGTTATATTAAAAAGTCACAAAATGGAATTCATTATTTGAATTGCCCTAAGATCTATTTTTTTCTTTTTTGATCCTTTTTCTCACCAATCAAGTGACTTATAATGCACCAACAGCTTCAGTACTATATTAGTCACAAAAGTTTTAAAACTTTAACAGTAGTTTAATTTATTAAGAATTTAAAGGTTAAAAGAATTTGATAGTTAATAATTCGAGATAAAAACCAACATTTTTAAAAACAACGTTTTTATATTGTGGCAAAGTTTATTAAACAAATTATTGAAATACTAATTAAAACTTGTCGGAAATATCTAAATATTGCATTGTTAGGCGAGTAAGAACGATTCCCAAGGTTTCAGAGCTCTAGCTTGATGGGACGTTAGTTAATTTAACGATCGAAAATTTGATGATACTCTGATACACATACAGACAGACACACACCAAGTGAAATACATAAGAACATTGTAAAAATGATCATCCAAAGATAATGAATCACCCGTCCATTACATTTTAATGTAAAGAAATTTTGCATCAACAGCTATCAAGACATTAGAGAAAGGATACAGATTCGACAGATCATTCACATAGCAATAGTTAATTGCCTGAATTTTAAAAGATATTTTGTGCGGGAATTTTGTCTCTTCTCTGTGAAAAGGAGGGCGATGGACCAGGTTAGATGAATGGTAAGGGATGGATGGAATAACACGGAAGATCAAATATTTAGAAAGATCGATGAGGAATCCAGGAGCGATGAAGCGAATCACCATTGCTTCCCATCCTATGCGAGAAAAGAAAGCTTAGGTCACACGCGCATTTCAGGATCGTAAAAAGGGAGTTGACGCCTCTTAAATTTGTCTGTATCTTAAGAAATATTATTGCATGTGACATAGATCAGTATCAAGAGATTTGTCGTCGACAGCCCTCTTGTAGCTCTTAAGTAGAATTGATTGAAATTGTATAGAATTTTAGTGAAGACTAATGTTTTTATGATTATATTAAAATTATATTTTCTGTTCAATGATTTGATGAAAACTGATCATGATATATATATTTTTTTTTCAGTTTCTGAGTGATTGCCTACTCTAGGACAACTTTTTTTCTGTTCTCACGTTTCAAACTTGTAAGATCAACGAATAAAAAAAATCTCTAAACATGATCGAATTATTTTGGTTTGGGGTAGGCATTCTCATGTGGATAATTTCCTTGACAATCGCACTTCCCATTACTATAGCGCTTCTGTTCAGCGACACATTCCGAAACTTCTCCTTCCCTTATTTATACTTATACATCATCCTTCCAATGTACAATTACAAGATAATTCCCGCTCGAAAGAAGACCTTCCAGCTCCTCCAGAACAGTTTGGCGGATAGGGACAACTCGAAGTCGCTGGAAGTTCTGGAGATTGGCATCGGAGGAGGTGCTAACCTCGAGTACTATCCAGATAACTGCAATCTCACTGTTGTGGTCAAGAACAAGTTTTTTGAGCCGTATTTCAAGAAGAACGCCAAGAACTACCCTCACATAAACTACAAGAGAACCGTTATCCAGTGTGCCGAGAACATGACGAAAATACAGGACAATTCCATGGACATTGCAGTCACATCTTATTTCCAATGTTCCTGCTATGATCCCCAAGCGGTTGTGAAAGAAATTCTTAGAGTTCTGAAACCGGTGAGTATAAATTGCTATATTCTTATTCCTTATATGTTGCAACTAGAATTTCTTACACAATTACTTTAATAGGTATGAGACACTGAGATATTATACAAGAGTGGCTCAAAGATTACTTGTTCTTGAAAGATTTCATTGCTTAAGGTATCATCCGACTACGTTCGGACCTTAGACCTTAAGGTTTTTACATTTTTAGTTTCAATTTCATGCACAATAATAAAAAATGTTGTTAGAAATAATAATATTTACCAGTTATAACTATTTTCAAAATTTTTTATCAAATTTCAACTTTTTTTCAAATATTCTTTTCAAAAATATATTTTACATTTTTCAAAAATATATTTTACATTTTTCAAAAATATATTT
>BMAW01112651.1:12583-28910 GCA_019974015.1 Nephila pilipes
TTTTACATTTTTCAAAAATATATTTTACATTTTTCAAAAATATATTTCTAGAGAATTCACTACAATCTGGAATTGTTTCAATTGAATCTAATGTTAGAGCCAGTCGAAGTTGCGAGTTGGAAATAACTGACTATTATTTTTTAATACTTGTAGAAGAAAATGCCACTATTAACTTCCCAAAATAATATTCCATTTCATAACTTTCAGTACATTCTCTGGATAATATCAATCGAAACGTTTGTGTGAAATGATCTGAAGATATCTTTTTTGGTTTTAGAGATATCACTTTTGACATACTCGTATCATCAAATTTACAAAAATACAGTTTTTAGGACAAATGATTTAAATTTTATGATTACAACTTTCAAAAAAAATTATGAAAAACGTGTAATCAAAAAACCCCAATAAATCAACAAATTTGACACTGATTCTGATTCATAGGTTAGTTTTGATTTTAGAGAATTTTCTGCGAAATCAAAATTTGATGGATGTCATGCTGCATTGATGAAACCTTAGTTCCTTTTCTACACCCAAAGCCAAACAATAATGAAAACAATGGATTGCTTCTGTAAAATCTGGCCTAAAAAAGGCGAAGATGGTCGCCTCATCAGGAAGAGTAGTGCAGATTATTCTTTTATGCAATGGATGAATATTTTGGACATCTTTGGTTAAAATACCATTGATCACTGGGCAATACTATAGTGAGTTACTCCATTCCCATTTCCCATTCATAATACTTTATTCCTTATTCCTAACATGAGTACATTTTTATTAGACCTCATAAAAGAATTTATTTCATAACGGCTAGGGTGCTTTTATCTAGCTTGGATAGGTTATGAGAAAAAAACATTCTGAAGAATCCGGACAAGAAGGTCAAATAGGGTCTCCGAAGGAACAGCTGAAGAGTTATTTTCGTTGATTCTGATTACAAAGTTCGTATTCTGAAAAAAGTTCGTATTTGAAAGAGAGAAAAAGAGTTTCTTTAGAACGAGCGGAACGTTTGAAGAGTACAATGTAGCTTTATTAATGAGTTTTGAATGGTTCGCATTGTTATCGGTAAATGATCTTGAGAATTTCTAAATATGAAGATCTATATCTCTGTTTTAACGTCTAAGTGATCTACCTAACGAACAATGGACAATAATAATTTTATTTTGTAGAACTTCGATTTTGCTGCTTGTTGTATTTGAGAGACCGGTCAAATAAATTATAAAGTTAAAAAAAAACTGGCATGTTTGTATGAAGTATTTCAGATTTTTAGGATGAAGTTTCTTGTATTATAACAGTAATAAACGTGTGTATGTATTATGGTGGTACGAACTTATTTCAGTACTTGAACTTTCTCGATATGAAACTATGTTCTAAGTTTGAATCCGGCTTCAAGTTATTAGGCGAATCAGCGATTGCTTATAAATGTCACACTAAGAAGCAACACGGCACTATTGGCGACGGACATAATCATTTCGAACCTCCGTCAAGTGACGAGGACGATACCTGAGCTGTCATCCCCCTCTCCAAATTTCCACAAGACGCCAACAGGATTTGGGATCGCGATAGATTTAACGTGCATCATTCCCGTTACACGGTGGGTCTTTGCAGCATCAGGGTTCAAATCCACTATTCGATGAAACGCCGGCTGCAAGTCTGCGACCGTACACCACTGGGATACCACGACCACAAAGTATTAGGCGAAGACAGCCTTTGGGGCCACGGTACCGTGTGAGTAATTTTTTAAAATTATACATTTCTAAGAAGAGGTTTATACTTACCTTATTTAAATACATATCAAATCTGTTTTTCGAGGCGAAAACTCTATTTTTGAAAGAAACAACTATTCAAAGATTAATTGTTTTCAAAATATTTCATAATTATAAAATTCCTACTACTTCCACAACTTTTAATATTTTTAATATTTTTTCTCGCTTTCTTAAAAGTGTTTATTATAATTTAGGTTTTTTTTTTATTGTTATTCATAATTATATGTTTTTTCGGTTCGAACACTATGAAAAACAGTAAAAGAACATTATACTTTATTAGTGTATTTTTTTGAAAAAAAAAAAAACTGTTCATCTATGTCCTTTTATTCCATGAAAAGCCTTTTATCAAACATGTTATATAAAACAACCAGAAAAAAATTGAGATTTTTATAGAGATTACAAAAACATGTCTTTTCATTTAAATACATGAGCGACATGTGAGATAAAAAGCTTTTAAAAAAAGCATTTTAAAAGTTTGAGGTTAAACGAGAAGTATTACACTCTGTAAATGAAAATTTAAATAACTCTAATTAATGTAACTAGAGCTATGATTGTTGTATGGACTACCATTTTTATTTCAGGGAGGCAAGTACGTCTGCATGGAGCACGTGGGCTTCCCCAGGAATTCAATCGGGTTGTACATACAGAAGATGGTCTATCCCATCTGGTTCTTATATTCGAATGGTTGTACTCCTCACAGAGATATTGCCAAAGTGATCAAGAGCGCGGGGTTTTCCGAGGTGATATGCAAGGATTACGATTTTGGGCATTGGATGACTTACATCGTTAAACCTCATCTCATAGCGTTAGCCACCAAATGAATCTCTGCGTTTCAGACTTTTAGGTATAACTATACACCGAGTGTTTTACCATTGGGAAAGGCCTCCTCATAACATTGTTATAACATGATGCTAGGATTTTCTTCAGTTTCCTCAAAATGCTGTAAATAAGAATTAAATACTTCAAGTTTATAGGAAACTAATCAACTTATTGGATAATTGGCACTAAATTTAAGGTTAAATATAGAGATATGTGGAAAATTTGTATAGAAATCATGAAAAATTGATTGTGTAAAATAAGAGTGAATGGTTTAAAAAAAATTTCATCTATGATTAACAACGAACTTTCTTCTGTACCTACAACCAATGCGAATTACGACACTTACTCTTGCGACTATGTTAAACAATTAAATATATAGTAAATAAGAAAAGAATAAATCTTTCAAAATATTGTTACCTTGTATTGTTATTGCGAGATTACAACGAAACAAAGAGAATTAAATATATTCCAAAAACTATCCATCTGAAACGAAGAACATTACGTATTGTGAAAACTGAAAATAAATTTTCAGTTGAACTGACCACTTTTATATATAATGACGAAAAATAAATGCAGTAAAGTGAAATATGAAAATATAATATCCAAATTTCTGTGTGTTGTTAACGTGAGATATATGGCTGAAAAAGAAAATAAATATTCAAACAAAACTCTTTATGTTCCAGGCACATCAGGTGCTGTGAAAATTAAAAAATTATTTTCCCTTGCACTTTTTTCACAGAAACAATTTTTAATATATTATATATGATAAATTTCATTTTTAATTCACTATTTTGTTCATAAGGGTGTTGCAAAATAACTTTAAATGGATTATAATGCTGATAACATTGTTCACTGAAATTAATAATTTTTTCAAGTTTGATTATCAGTATAAAACATTGTTACAAGTACTAAAACACTCTAGTTGTGTTTATCCATGTATCAAATATTTTCGGTTGTTGTTGGAGTCGTCCCAAATCAATACTAGTTCCAAGCAATGAAGATATTAATTTGACGAAATATAACTGTAGCAGTATCACACAACTAGATCTATATTTGAGGACTATAAGATTCAGAAAATAATATATTACAAACAAAAACCCAAATTTCGAATGGTCGAATAGTAATTTTCAATAATTTTTTAATACATAAAAGTTAGAAAAACAGTCATAAAATAACAAACGATTCCATGCTAACGAATACAATTATTAACAATTGTATAAAAAAAATGTAAAATTAATCTACTACCAAACGATATTTTGAGAAAGTTGTTAATTGGAACTTTCAACATCAAGCAAAAGTCTTTTGTTGTTTTTCGAGAATAATGTGGCATGCAAATCGTAACACTATCTTTATAATAAGTTATTTTGTATTTTTGTTAAAAGTAAGTACAAAAGATTACATATTATGCGTATTCCCCTTTATGTGCAATAATTAAACTCATTAACTTCATATTTTTTGTGATTTATGTGCCATTTTTATAATAAGCTGGATTAAAAGTAGAATTAAAAAAATATAAATTCTTATATTTGACTTGTTAGTTGGAACGGAGCTCGATTAAAGTCGAGGAAACCCTACATTTCATTTTTAAAAGGATGGAAAATTCTGTGTTCAGTTTTATACTCTTAGGAGTGTTTTTTTTCCTCTCCCTTTTCTGGCTTTTTATAACATACAAGGATTCTAGGGTAAATTCTTACTTTAGCCTAGTTTATAGGAAACTAATCAAACTATTGAATAATTGGCAATAAAAATTTTGGTTAAATATAAGGATATGTGACAAATTTGTATAGAACTCTTGAAAAATTGTTTGCGTAAAATAAGAGAGAATGGTATAAAAGAATTTCATCTTCGATTAACAACGAACTTTCTTCTGAGCCTACAAATAATGCGAATTGCGACACTTACTCTTGCGACTATAGTAAACAATTAAATATGTATTCTAAATAAGAAAAGTATATATCATTCAAAAAAAATTGTTACCGTGTGTTGTTGTTGGGAGATTACAACGAAAAAAAGATAATTAAATATATTCTAAAAACTATCCATCTGAAACGAAGAACATTATGTACTGTTGAAACTCAAAATTTGTTTTCAGTGTAACTGACTTCTTTTATAATGACAAAAAATAAATGCAGTAAATAAGAAAATATAATATCAAAATTTCTGTGTTTGTTTATCGTGAGATATATGGCTGAAAAAGAAAATATGTATTCAAACAAAATTTATTATGTTCTTGAAAAAGTTCCAGGCATATCAGGTGCTGTGAAAATTAAAAATTTATTTCCCCTTGCACTTTTTTCACAGAAAGAGATTTTAATCTATTTTATATGAGGAATTTCATTTTTAATTCAATATTTTTGTTTATAAGGTTGTTGCATAATAACTTTAAGTGGAGTATAAGACTGACAACATCGTTTATTGAAATTTATAATTTATCCAAGTTAGATTACCTGCTTGACGACATAACATAATATGACGTCATATGATAAATTTGCATACGCCATGAATAGGTATGCTGTATATTTTGAAATTACCATAAGCATTATTATTATTTCTGCATATTAAATATATGCCTGCAGTATTCAATGATGTTTTTGTATTCTTTATGTTGTGTGAAAGAAATGCATACGTTACTTCCATGGAATTATCTTCACTAGCGTCCTCTATATTGTCGCGGTTCTGAACTATTTTCAAATGTGATACAAAATCACTCCGCTACGTTGAATTTAAAACTATGTGTCTCGTCCCATGAATCGCATCTAATTTCCACACCCGGTATTTTGATAAAATAGAAGATTTCTATTAAAATTAGACTTCAATATATATATATATATCTGTGTGTGTAGGATGTTCACATTTTGAGACGCCTTCCGACACCAGATGGCACCACGAACTGGAGCTCTACTTTTTGACCTCATTCCAAGGGGTCTACACGAGTACCGGCAAACGGAAGGTATCGGCCAACAGAGAAAGACGGGCGATCTGATAGCTCCTTAATATGTATAACCAATAGTTCTGTTTTAACTTTGTAAATACTTTACAATAATATATGGTCTAATTAAATGTCATCTTCTAAAAATACGCTTTGTTTTTGAATCCAGAAAACCCCTAGACATCTTTAGTATGATCCATGTTAGTTAGGATTCTACAGAGTAAAATTTTGGTGCCTCCGGCCGTGATGGAAAAGTAACTCATCAATCAGAATTCAGCGCACCTTGCCATCTCTCTGCAACATTACCATCTTGGTAATTTTTTTTTAAAAAAAATAAATGCACCTGCATTCCTGGAACAGTTTTGAAGAAGATTTAATGGAAAGAAAAAGTGACTAGGAATTTCGAGGAAAGCAGTACTCCCTGCATTCGGAGTTCACGATAAGTGCATCCTGCATTTTTGAAATTGCCGTTGATAAGAAAATTTAATCATCGAAGCATCATCGAGGTAAAAAGAATTCTACATTCTGAACAATTCTACATAGTGAAAAGATCATCTTGATTTTTGAAGTGTCTATTTGGACACTCCGTAGAGTTGTAGTATAAGATCGTAGAGTAATAGTGTAAGGATCGTTAAATTTGTCTTTTCTAAAGGTAGTACTTTTTTAAATGTTTTTAAATTTCACGTTTGGTTTTTGATGTTGTCTTTCATTTATTACAACAAAAAAGAAGCTACGAATATTTTAGTAGTATGAACATATTAGATACAAATTTAATTCTTTTCGTCTGCTTTCACTTTTAATTCTAATGGCCTATTTTTATGTTTACACATTTGATCAAAAAAAAAATTCAATAGGGATAAATGCTTTTACATCTTTTTGGAAATAACATTTTACAGGGAAAAAGACACTCCCCCGATCTCTGGAACGATTTTAAGAAAATAATAATTTGTTTAATCCAGTAAATTTACTATATCTCATTAGTATGAGAAAAAGATATCGTTAAAAAGATTTCAAGTATTACAAAGTGAAATTATATATATATATATATATATATATATATATATATATATATATATATATATACATACAGTATAATCTTGCTGCAACGTTATCCTCTATAACTAAGGTGACCAAAAGGTAGAATGAAAAGGAGGAAAAAAGTACAACATAAATAAATGAAACATTTTATTAATTCAAACAAAAATACACTAATTATACTTGCATCCATTTTAATTATTTAATTAAACGAGTATTTTCCCATTGAATAGATATTTTTTGTCAATATATCATTCTTTAACAATATATTAGAAATTTCTGTGCAAGAGATATCCTTCATGATGAATTTTATGGTAAGTACTGTAGCTAAAGTATCAGCATTTAATTTAGATATCTCACTTGTCCAAAAATCATTATCAATTGAAAAAACTCATTCAACTGCTGCATTAAACAAACAATTGTGATCAATTTTAATGACAGGCATTTCTTTCCATAAAAAATCAACACAATTTTCAATATCTGCCCAATTTACTTACGATGAAGTCAAAGGAAACTATTAAAAACTGTTATTTCCTATGATATTTGTTTCAGACCATTGTTCAAAAATGTTTGATAAAAATTCTGCATTTCGTTGGTAAACTTTTCCATTTCACTCGGATTTGTTTCCTCTAAGTTTGACAATTTTCTTTTTATAATTAAAGGAATAAATTTTTCTTCAAATCTTGATTTATATTGAATTACAATATCGCGCAAAACAAGACTTCTTCTATAACTGACTAATAAGACTAAACTTCTATAGTTGAAATATGTTCAACTTCAGTTTTTTGAATCATTTTGTGGAAAACAGATGCCTGATTATGTACAACATACATTAATATCTCCGATAATTCATAATTGAAAAAAAAAAGATTCCACAATTTTTTGAACATTTATCTAAACTTTAAAAACATGAACGGAGAGGCTCAAATAATTGTACAACACGCTCCATAGTAGGTGTTACAGAGAGCCGTCTAACTTTCGAATATGCTAAAATTTATTTGCATTCAACATTTCCGCAACAGTTTAGCGCGGCAACTCTGAATACAGAGGTTAACATACTAGTTTTTAAATATCGAAAAGGAGGATACTTTTTGAGGAGGGACAGAACCTACCAAAGGAGGACTGTCCTTCCTACAAGAGGACGATTGGTCACCTTACTATAACGGTAATTCTCTCTATTACGATATTTTATTTTATAGTCCTGGCTTAATTTTCTTCAGATTAGTGTTCAGCAGTTCTCTATATTGCGATATTTTTTACAACAATAAATTTCTCCACAACGATGGTAATATTTTTACTTCCATCACAATATCCTATCAAGCACGATATTTTTTTTTTTTCAAAGTCCAACTGATGTGTACGAATTAAACGCTATACAAAGAAAGTCTAGATAAAATGTGGTTGGACCATTTGTCTGGGTTCTCAACTTACGCTCTCTATCAAAAAATTTCATCGAAGTTTTGCATTTCGATCTACAAAGAAAGAGGCTAAAGACAGCTTTTTAAAACGAAATGAATGCTGCCACGTTTAAATGGCTTCGAAAAAAAATGGGCTTCGAATGTACCTTTAAATAAACTAATTATTTGAAAGCAAGCCAGAAAATTTGCACGTAGGATGAGGAACCCTGATTTCAAAGCTAGCAATGCATAACTAAAAAGGTTTTGAGACCGACATGGGATATCTGTCCATTGGTTATATGATGAAGAAAAACCAGTGCGCTGGATGACGTACGTACTCGGCGTCAGAGGGAAATGTGTGACATTTTTGAAAAATATTCCGTTGATAATGCCTATAACGCAGATGAGACGAGTTTATTTTTCCAGATGTTACCTGAATGAACATAAGCTTTCAAAGTAGAAACTTGTAAAGGGGGCAAAAAATCCAAACAAAATTAACAATATTGCTGTGTACAAATATAGATAATTAAAAGAATTGAAAGATCCTTAAAGCCAAGATGTTTTAAAAACATTAAGAACATGCCAGTAGACTACACTGCGAACAAACGAGCTTGGATGACTGCAAAAAATATTTAGAGGAGGGTTATTGAAACTAGATAAATATATGAAATAGAGAATGAAAAACTTTATTATTTTAATTGACAACAGCTCTGCACTTAAACCTGTTACAAAGTTGGAAATTGTAGAGGCTTACTTCTTTCCACCAAATATTACGGCAGCTCTATAGTCCCTTGTAATGGCCATTATAAAATGCTTCAAAGGGTATTACAGAAAACAATTAGTGGATAAGTTGATTTTTAATATTGATGAAAAGCCCATAGTGCCTGTTTCTGCTACTGTAAAAGATGCATGTGAATGGGTTGCTGGGAGTTGGTGTGAAATGAAGCCACAGTCTATGTCTAATTGTTGGAAAAAGCTGGCTACATTCAAAATGACGAAGATAGTCAAAGTGAAACATTTTGTAAAAATTCTGAGAAAGAAAATACTATTTCAGGTTTTCAAAATTCTTTGACCGATTACGAAGATAAAACTGGAAAAATGTTTGAAATATCTGTTCATGATTACTTAAAAATCGATGATGTAGCACAGATATTTTCGGAACTAACAGATAAAGACATTTTTTTCTGAAATAAGAAGTGATAATGCTGATGTAGAAGAATCAGAAGATGATGATGTAAATGAAAAGGACGATTCCACTCCTGAAAAGCCAAACTGATTTCCAGGAGAAGCAATGTACTCAATTAATCTTCAAAACTTTATTTCTGGCTTACATAATGTACCTGAGGAACATCTAAATTCTTTAGATGCACTTCGTTCGTTTGCATGAGATTGTTTCTGGATGATACAAAAAAATGAACAAAAATTTCTGATTTCTTCTCGCAAAATTCCAAATAAATAAGGTTAATTAATATGTATTTTCATTTATTTGCAGTGTAAAAATTACTCAACACTGTAAACATGTTATTATCATTCCATTTAATAATATACATTATTTGCATGAATTCGAGGAGGTGCTGAATGACAGCAGAGAACCGTTCTCTATAACGATAATTCTCTTTAGAACGATATATTTTTTACCCCAAAAGTTCGTTATAGAAACTTATAATGTGTATTAAATGGAATGATAATAACATGTTTACAGTGTTGAATAATTTTTACAGCCCCCCTTCACCTAAGTTTTAGTGAAGTACCCATGCCCAGGATTCTGGCGAAACCATAACCTATACATATTTATATCGCATATTTAAATAATAAATTTTTATTTAATAAACTAGTAAAAAAAACGATACAGTACAGATCCAAGAAACCATCACCCGACAGCCAGTAGCAACTCGCCTTTTCAACTCATAAAACAGCTTTCAAAAACTTCACAGCGGGCAACACGATCATCCTTCAGCATATCAATACTATACTACACGATCTCTGTTTCCGTATCTCATCTAATAGAAACTCTATCCCTCTGAACTTACTCTACAACATATTTAATATATATATAACTATATAAGTATTTTTAAGAAAAATAAGAAAGAAAAAAATAAGAAGAAGAAAGAAAATTTATAAGAAAAAGTATTTTTTTTTTAATTTAAGAGGAATGGATTTTGTTTATTTAAAATATTATTTTTTATTATGTACTCAATATTAAACTTGGGTATTACGATGTATTATCTGCATATCATGCCATACAGGCTGTTCTCAGACTGGGATTACTTCTCTGACACGTGTTATACCTATTTTTTTTAAAAATTCAACAAAGACTAGTCCTGAACAAAGAAAAAAAAAGGTGTTTAATTTATATCAAATTTAATTTACCCTCACTTTTAAAATCGTATTTTAATATTGATATTTCTGTATGCTAACGTATCTTTTTTTGCGATGAAAATAATAATTATGGCATAAATAATTACATAAGAGAAATTAAAATTCAATATCTGTATTAATATTTATAAATCGTATATTTACTCTTAGGTGCATCTTGGATAAAATACACAGTATTTACAACTATAAAAATTTACATCGCTATTATATAAACATAACATGCTAAACGCCGAACATCTTTATAATTTGAAAGTTTGAATTTTAACTTTTGCGATACAAATTTCCCTGAATTTTTATACAAATACTATACGATTGCACTAAAATTTGTAATTATTAGAAGCAAGGAGTAGGAACCAAAACTTCTCTTTACAATGAAAAAAATATCAGCTCTGTGAATAATGTGGATTTTGAGGAAACAGAAATCTCAAGGAAACACATTTTGATAGAAAACGCAAATGCAGATATTTTTCTCCGCGGAGTGGCCTGTATGCTAACAATTTTAAAATTTAAGTTTACGAACGTATTTTTTAAATTAAATATTCATTAAATAATTCATCTAGGGAATAACAGAAGCGTTTACATCTATGAAGAATTGAATTCTGAATTCTGAAGCGTTCACCACAGAAGAGTATCTCTCATTTACCTTAACATATTCTGACATTAATTAAACATCTCTAACAAGCTTTGATACGGTGTATTCATCGACTGCTTATTAACATCACGCTTAAAAGCAACACGAGATCTATTAGCCACGGACTTCGTAATTGTGATTGTGGTGAAGTGACGAAAACGACACATGAGCAAGCGTATCCTCTCAAAACTTCCATATCCATTAAAACGGGAGGGTTTCTAGCCCCTATAGATTTATCATGCATCAGCCTCGCTATAGGGGTAGAGGGGAGTCTTGAAAAACTCTAACCTCATTAGAACGTGGCAACGTTAAGTGGAATCAGGACTCCAATTTCATTCAACTTAACGTGGCCGGTTGAGGTCCCAAGTCTTTCCTTTGGTGTGGTGTGGAAGTTTGGAGAGGGAATTGCATCGTCCTCGATACTTGATCTAGAATTAAATTTATGAGGTTCGTCGCCAATAACTCTCGCGCTGCTTCTCAGTGCGACGTAACTGAAGAATTAGGATTTCATTTAACGCGACGGCTGTTGGCGATGAATCTCGCAATTTCGATCTTGTGTCAAGTGACGAGGAAGGCACCTAAACTGGTATGTCCTCTCAAAACTTCCACTCCACGGGAACAGGAAGACTTGGAGCCTAGACAGATTTAACGTGCGTTCACCTTACTACACGATAGGTCTTAAGTGGAATTAGGACTCGATCTCACGACTTAACAGAAAGAACACCATCCGCAAGCCCACGACTATAAACATTCGGCTACCATAGCCCCCGCTTGATACAGTAAGAAAATTTATATTTTTATGTTTTCTTCGGGCCGCGATACGCCCTCCAATTTTAAGGTAACTGAGACTTTAAACTGATTCAATGTTCTTTTCTGTTAAAAATAGAGGGGGAACTTTTCTATTCTATATATGTATTATTTATAACCGTTGGCCACAACATATATAATATATATAAAAATTCGTTTTTACTTAACTTAAAACTTTTTTTAAACCCGGTTGATGCTATAGCACACATATTAAAAATACAACAGCATACCACCGATTGTGCATAAAGGCTCCAGCTAGTCATGTATCACCGATGCAACATATCTTCGCAAAGGTGTTAAAAGTGTATGATACACAGAATGCTCGAAAATTAAATTTTATTATTGTAAATATACGTGCCATGCGATAAAGAAAAATATCTGAATTTAAGCTTTTGTCAAAAGGCAGGTTTTAGGATTCTGATGCATTTCTCTCAAAATGTACCTTATCCATTGAGCTGCATCACTAGTTATATTTACGTTTGTAAATATGTTTTTACAAATGTAAATACAACTATTTATTATTTATTCCACAAAAATAGCTGTTTATGTTTATAAATGTTTTTTTTTTTTTTTTTTTGCATAAAAGGGTACATAAGTATACAGATATCTTAATATTAAAATATGCACCCTAAACATTGTTTTTAATTTGAAAAAGTGAAGGTTATTTAAATTTATCATAAAATAAGCACTTTTGTCCTGATCGAAGGTGTCTTGGCTGTGATTACCCAGTGGTTATGGTCGTGAACTCACTGTCCGAACTTTGGTCGCTGTCGGTGTTGTTTTCGTCGAAACGTAGTTAGAGCTCTCTGATGCCACGAAAGATCCGACGTGTAGCTGGGTTGATGCACATTAAATCTGTTCATGGTCCCAAGTTCTTCCGTTAGCGTGCTGTGGGAGCTTGAAGAGGGAGGTGCCAGCTCAGGTGTCGTCTTCTTCACTTGACCGAGGTTTAAAATTACGAGATTCGTTGCAAACGCCCTCCTGTTGCCTCTCAGTCCGATTTTAATAATCAATCAAATTGTTGAAGGCGTCTCAGTTTCCTTAAATAGATTTTTATATGTCAGAAGTTCAACTCAAGGCTCGTAAAATACTGTAATATCGAATATAAAAATTTCAGTGAGATAAATTTGATCTTGTGTGTGTGTGTGAGCAAATTTTTTGTCTGATATTTTTTTTTTTTCGCTTAGGAAAGTTTTTCTCCCTTTCCCTTTCAGTTTTCCTCTTCTTGTTTTTTATATTTACGACTCTTTTCGTTTGATATACAATTGAATATAACATACATAAAAATTAAGATTTTAAATAGCAAATTTATTTTTTGTATTCTCTGAGAATAATACTTAACATGTTAACTGAACGAGTTAAACTGATTGCACTAATCTCACTTGTTGGACCAACTGTTGTTTTTTTAAAGATTTTTATTAAAATGATTCTTTTGTGATTATTATCTTGTTGGCTATATTTTTGTTTTACTTAATGGGGGGTTGTATTTATTCCATGCCCACGATGAGGACCAAAAATATAAGAACATTTAAATTTCCCAGTCTCCATCTAGATACGAGGAGATATCGCAATTCTTTAATTATTTTTAAGATGGTTGGTTTTATTAACCTCGCGCTAAAAGCGCACACGAGGGCTATTGGCCCATGGACCTCGTACTTTTGAGCCTCGATCAAGTGACGAGAATGATACATGAGGTGATATCCCTCTCTCCTAACTTTCACGCTTCGCCAACTAGAGGACTTTGAGTCACGACAGATTTAATGGGCATCGGCCCCGGCTACACGTAGGTCTCGAACGTGCGACTCGGCGAAAACCGCAGGATACGAGTCTAAAACCATGACCACTAGACTACCGCAGCCACAAATATTACTAAGAAATAAATGAGATATTTAGATAGAATTGCATAGAAATTGATAGGATGTACATATAAATGTTGCAAATAATAACTATTTATGTTGATTCGTTTTGTAAATTTTTGAGAATGCTGCGATTCCCATTTTTTTTGGGTTTTGAATACTTTGTAATGTTCACATTCTATAGTATATACCAAATTGATACAAACATACCATTTCAAAATGAGTAAGTTTAGGTATTCATTTTTGAGTATTTCTTTTTTCTCCGTGTAGAGTTCAAATTTCGTTACTACTGAACATACCAACTAGTTATTTTTTTTTTTTGGCCTCTCTTATTTGTCAAACGAAATTCAAATATTTTACGAAGGTAGGATCAACTAAACTATATAAATAAAAAAAAAAAAAAAAAAAAAAATAATACTTCAGGAATAATTGGCAGGAATCTCGGCTCAAGAAAACGATTTTGTATTGATTCGATTCACATTCATCTACAGCAATGAAAAATCGCAACATAGTAACGATTGGACGAAAAGAAACCGTAATCCTAAATAATCAAAATATCCAAAAGCATAAAAGAATAAAAGGTTTTAAGATACAAAATAGTAGGACCTTAATAAACTGAAAAAACATTTGTACCCGCCGGTACGATTTCTGCCTGAACGTGCGATGAAACCATTTTGATGAGGAAAGCCGCCATAGAGTATTTTATCAGTTAGAGATCCCATTTGAGGAAATTATTAAAATAAGTGTATTAAAGTTAAAGAAATAAAAAGAAATATTTGAAAGATATCAGAGAAATGAGATCATGCTCTTTCACGTGTATTACTTACGAAGAAGCGGAAAAGATGATATTTCGGTTTGCAAAAAATGTTTAAGGATACTTAATAGATAAGCGATGGGCAAATATACGACTGCAGTAATCATCGTTTCATTGTTGATTATCAGCCGTAGTCAATGTTCCAGGCACAAAATTGGATCCCACACATATGTTTTAAAGCATATAAACTCACTCTACCTACACAAGAGTTAATCCAAAAGAAAAATTACTTAAACTGGACTTGAAATATTAAGAAAATATACAACCGTAGATCGCGCTATGTGCAGAAGAAAGTATAGACACTGTGAAAGAAAAATATTTTTACAAAGTATTCTCGACTAAATTTAATTTGCATTTCAAACAACCGTCCAAAGATACATACAACTCTTTGGTGATTTTCTGCAAATAAAAAAACTGAGTCTTCAACAGTGAGGAACAGGAATGATAAAATCTGAAAAGGATACTTGCAAAAAGGCTGTAGTTATATCTATAGTCAAGCGGCTGCAGATCGGCTTTGCAGCATACGAAGACATTTTTGTATTTTCTTTCGACATTTAAAACGCTTTACCCTTTCCAAAACTGACAACTTCGGTAGCTTACTATAAACGAAATCGATATGTTTATAATTTGAGATGCCAGATTTAAAATAAAAATATATCTGCATGTTTGTCCAGAAACTGAAGGATCTCGACCCATTTCTAATTTCTTCCATGTCCAGTAAAGTATATAAAGATTAGTGTTGAAAACTGTAAAAAAAATAACTTATTCAAACTCATGTAATTTGATAAAGTAGAAGAACTTGTTTTTTAAGTTTAATTGAAATTGTTTCAAAGAACAGAAATTCAATCTCAATCCATTAAAAGGAAATTTCAAGTAAGGGGACATAGTTACTTGCCGAATGATTCACAATTTGATATCAAGCAAAAAAGCCCAAAACATTTATTCTCCAGGATGATTGGTGGCAATATAAAAAATTGTAAAAAAGAGAACACTGTACTGTGGTTCAAATGACGCATCAGGACATTTTCTACAAGTACTAGAAAAATTATATATTAATAACAGAAAAGGTAACAGTTACAGGGATATCAGTAAATTGGTTCAAAATGCACTGAATGTGTAAAAATTAGAAAAGTCGAGACCCCCACCCCCCATACAATTCATGAGTGATTTTAACGAACATACCGAATTTGATGCTATTAATTTAAGAAAATGTGTAGCAGGTAGACCACTATGCTTGAAAAATGTAAACCATGTTTATTAAGATCCGAACTGTGACAAGAGAAAAGAGAGGAAAGATATAGATAGATTTATGGAACTTATTAAATGCGAGTATTATAAGACTTTAAGGACAAATCGACATGACGTGGGAAATACAGCTTAACGAAGAAGAAATCATTTATACTGATAATAAAAGCTATTTAAACAAAGCAATAATACCTACAATATTATGTCACTGTAACAGAATAGTTATTTATTTGCTAAAAATTCATAAAACATAGGCTTAAATAATAGTTTTCCCCTGTAATAAAAAAATAAAAATCTGAAGACTGAATTTAAAATAATATTTTTTCTTCACTTGCCAAATCGATTAACCCTTAATCAATGAAAAAAATTGTAGTAATAAATAATTACTCTAGTATATTTCATCTTATACGTTTCTCTATGTATTGTCGTTAGATAAATAATGCGTTTGCATAAGTCTACTCGTATTTTTTGATTATAGTTGATTTAAAAGAATTTTTAAAAAAACAATATGTATTATTTTATCATTTTTCTCAACTTTTGTTTTATGGAGTAAATCGTTTTGGCAAATGAAACGTCTGATTAAACAACTTTATGACACCCTAGATAATAACAACAAGACTTTATGATACTGCGCACATTCAATCCATGGCTTCCCGAAACA
>BMAW01112651.1:55915-80432 GCA_019974015.1 Nephila pilipes
ATATATATATATATATATATATATATATATATATATATATATATATACGGAAAGAAAATGAGGATATATATAAATATATTCTCATTTTCTTTCTGTATTATGTTTGTGTGTGTATTTATTTTCTTCTGTTAAAAATAAGTTATTTTCTTTCGTTTTTTCGGTATGTAAATAAGTATTCATGGACCTGCGTACATTTTCTCATATGATCCATATTTCTTGAAAATCATTTTTAATTAATTAAATATTCATTGCTTCTGTACCATGTCCTGATATTACTTTTGCACCATATACCAGTGTTAAATCTTTACAATCGTAATGTACATCTCAATCAAGTAAACTTATTTCTGCAAACTCAGTTTTTGGTGTGGCTGCGGTAACCTAGTGGTCATGGTAGCGGACTTGATTGTTTTCGTTGAGTTGTGGGCTCTAGCCGTGATGCCACTAAGGATGGGGATCGAAGATCGACGTGTTTTTTTTTTTTTTTTTACCAGTTCATCTAAAAGAGCGACAACACCCGAGTTTGCAGTTTACCAGAAACCTGTTCTTCGCTGTTCGGAATTACGAGTAATCAGAACCGTTTCTTCTCTCTCTCTTTCCAGGTGAGGCTGCATTGATGTCTAGAACTTAAGCATTACAGCCACCGATGCCCACCAAGACTTAGAAGTTTGCAAAGAGGTCAAGGCTCCGAGGGCAACAAGTTGGGAACTTTCATTAGAGCTTTCAGATCGTACTTCGGAACGACAATTAGACGGATCACAAGTTCCATAAGCTTGGTATGAAAGGGTTCCAATACGGTGTAAAAGGCTGACACAACGACTAGGAACTAAGTACTTTAAGCTAACAGTACCCTCCAAGGCGTAAAAGACTGAATAGAAATATAGACACTGAAGGCAACAAGAAAGAAAATCCTTCTGCTATTTATGATCGAAATTCGGTACGACAATTGATTTATTAGAGTTCGTATCTCGAAACGATTAAAAGAATGTGAGAGAGCCATATAAGTTTGGTGCGAAAGAGTCCACAATGGCATAAAACAAGTCAGCTATCCGTGAGAAAGCCTAGGACTCAAGTATTACAGCCCCTGGAATCCGCCAAGGCAATAAGGACTGCAAAGAAATCTAGGTACCGGCGGCAAAGTGTCGGAGCAACTCCCAAGTTAGAGGCCCATGCCTAATTTACAGAAACCGATATCCCAGCTCCTCGGTAGTCAGCCGGTTGACAAGTCCGGAAAGTAGGATTGCCTGACAGAGCGTTCGACTAGATGTCTCAACGCACCCATAGAGTCCGAAGCACCAAGACAACCCTGGTGATTGTGCTTCCTGAGGCTCGGTTGAGTTGTTAGTATGGTAGATTGAGAGCCGCTCTACTTTAAACCCGTAATGCACTATGTTCGAAGCGGGGTTTGGTTCTCGAAATATGTCCCTATATGTCTTTCCAGTTGTATAACCTTCTTTAATACTACGTGTGTTACGGAAGGTTGTTCACCGCTCAGAATAACTCAGGTTGATACATATTAATGCAAAATCTCTCTCTCCCTGTATATATATATATATATATATATATATATATATATATATATATAAATGTAACCTTATTCCTTCCGGCTAAATGTAACATATCCCTGTCGACTTTTGTAATGTAACATAATATCAATAACATTCGAGGCGTATTGAATTTTCACTTTTATTTAAAGCTGTGAGAGAGAGACCATTTTCATTAGGTAGTTGGTTACATCATTTAGGTAAGAAGAGCAGAAGAGTTGTATGACAAAGAGTAAGAGCAGTATGAAAAAAAAAGAGAGAACGTTTTTCGTTGTGTTTTTGGTTATATACTAGGGAAAATTCCCATCTAACGTCAGAAGCACGTGGTATGAATAAGGGGATTCCAGGGGAATATAATAGATAGGAAATTAAAAAGGGATTGTTTTTGACAGATTTATAATTAGTTTAAGCAGAATTAATCCTTTTCAAGATCGCGTGATGTAATAAATTATAGGATACTTTGGAAGGGGATCAGTAAATAAGAATGAACTCTTTACTTTTGTATTAGGGAATGAGATAGAATAGAAAGTTAAGTTATTATTTAGGGTAATTATTGAATTAAAAGTTAAATCATTACATATATATATATATATATAAAGCAGCAAATAAATTTTACATTGTTCTTTTATCAAACACAACATAATTAATTAAAAAAATACTTCAAAAGTACATTTTCCCAAATGATGCGAAGAATGTACTTTTCAAGATAATAAAATGGAATTATTTTTCGATCTAGCGTGACAAGTTGACCGTTGCAGCAAATGCTGCAGAAATCCATGACTACATTATATGAATTTTTACGAATTTCTTTCACGAAGTTGTACTATTTTCCAAACTTTTGAAAACCTGTACAACTGGAGAAACAATTTTTAATATGGTCAAAGATTATTTTGAAAAAATGGAATAAACTGATTGTATGAGTGTGTGATGGGTTAATATAATAACTGATATTAACCCATGACACACCCATACAATCAGTTATAATCCCATCACACAGTTTCCCATCACACACCCATACAATCAGTTAATAAACTGATTGTATGGGTGTGTTGTATGGGTCAAATGATGCAAAACAATGACAACGAGATCAAGATCAACGAGAAAATTGAATGGACTGATTGCTGTATTCATAGTCAAGCACTTGCATGTAAGCGTATTTCTACAGAATTATCAACTACTTAAAGAGCGACTGTAAAAATCACTGTGAGGACAACTCAAATCCTCAATAATTGAAAAAATTTTACTGTTTGTGCCAGTAATTTCAACATGTGGAGAGGATATAGCAAACACAATTTCGAAAGTTTTAGAGTAATTAGATTTGAATTAAAGGTATATAAAAAAAATCAAGGATATTATGGTACTGCTGTCATGTCTAAAGCATTCAATTATGTTGCCAAAGTAAGAGAAGATTCCGATCAGCATTATATATATACATTGCAGCTCTCATTCTCTAAATTTGGAAGTTTCAGACGCCTGCCAAATTTAAAATATTCGTAATTGCGTTGAAACCATTGAAGAATGGTATTCGTTTACGTATACATATATAAGAAATAGTGTTTTGCAGGATACTTTATTTGAACTATGCCTATCTTCCAGAAAAGAAGCATTGAAAAGCTATCTCCTACTCGTTGGATAGAGAGACATCAATCTATTATGCTGATATTGGTATTGTTCCATCCTTTTATTTCTACTCTTGAATTAATTGGAATTTGGAAAGATTAGAAATTGTCTGCTGGGGTCTACATTCTTTTAAATTCATTCAGAAGTTACAAATTCGTCTTTACTGTACTTTTGAAAGAAAAAAAAGTATTTTCTTTTGCTTTGCCCTTATCCAGTATTCTGCAATCTAAGGCAATGAACCTCATTGCTATGCGACGATATTGTAAAAGAGCTTGAAATCGTTCGCTGTCAATAAAAGACGGCTTTCAATTCTACTTTCTTAAAATAGGAATCTGTTTTAAAACAAACAATAGATGAAGTCTACAGAATTGGTTTTGCACGACTAGCAACAGAATAAACTAATTATTCTAATATTCGAACAGAACCACCCGAATCTTATTTAAAGATAACAATTTTTAATCAGTTTTTGGTTATTGTAATTTTATATATTAAAAAAGGCTGATAAAACATAAAACACTTCTTAAATTATTAATTACTATAACCATACCGGAGAAAGATTAAAATAGTAATTGCAGATGAAAAGAAATTAGAAATACTAAAAGTAACTTATTCTTCAGATTTGTCAGATTGTACTATCAGTATTTTGACTGCAGAATATCAGCTTTGCTAAAATAAGTTATTGGCACAATAGATTATATTAATTATTAAAGAAATTTTACAAGAGTGCAACGCATATATTTTTCCAAATATCCACAAACTTTAAAAATTTTTTAGTTACCTTTCCCTTTATAACATGTACTGCAACATACAAGCTGAAAAATCGTTTGAAATTTGAAATATTATTATTGTTATAATTTTCATTAAGAAACAGTACATATGAAATGAGTTTAAATGGACTCTATTAAACATATATAAAAATATATCGATAAGTGAAGAAAAAGTCTTAAAAATATTTTTCAAAAACGAAAATGAAGAGTAAATATAACTTTGTAAATACAAATATGTATAGAATTTTTCATTTTAACCTTTTTATCCATATTTCAAATTGCCCATCGTTCTTCTCAACCAATAAATTATTTCTATCAATTTTTCAGTGATGTTGGATCCAGTGTGTTCTGGTAAATGGGAAATTTTTTTCTCATATATAGTATCGTTTTTCTTAAATGATATTTATTTTCGTAATTCTTACACTTTGATAAAATTATGTCAATACTTGAACAGTTTTCAATAGGAGAAATAAGATTGATGTAACTTATTCTTAAGATTTTACCAAGTAGTAATTTTGAATTAAAGAAATTGCTTTTTTCATGGCAATGACGACATGTAGCCAACGAAATTAACTTCTGGGAATGTTATTGCTCCACTAAGTTCTTTTCCGTAGAAAGTATGTCCAAAACTTATAAAGTTTCGAAAAATGATGAGAAGAAAAAGAAGTAAACTTATAAACAAGGGTATTACGTTGGAGCACACACATGTGCGGGAAATTTTTTAATTATTAGCAGTAAATCACGGCAGTTGGCGAAGGTTTTTAGTTTGGTGAAAATGGTCAACAAGAAAATAAGTAAGAGCTGAACATACAAAAATAATCAATTGGATAAATTATATATAAATTGCATAATTCATTTAACTTAGTGAAATTATTTTTATATCGCTCGCCTAAAGGACTATAAAAATGTGATTTCTATTCTTTTTGTTTATATATTTAGATTCCAGTAACATCTGTAAAAATATGATTTTTAATTTTAAGATTTTTGAATAGATTAATTTAAACATCTTTGGATTACGTCATCAAAAGCAGATTTTTTTTAAATGTAATAATTTTTTACGGATATAAATTTATTTATTAAATGTTTAAATAACACATTTAGATTTAGATTTTGAGCACAAATATGAGAGAGCAAGCAAAACTCTAGGTATATTTTCTTAAAAAAATTCTCTTCTCTTTCTGATCAACAGTTACGAGCAAGATAAGGAAGAAATTGAATCATAAACTCATCCAAAAAAATTTTAAAAAAATTTAAACGGGATAAAGGCATTAAATTTTAATATAATTTAAATTTCATCTGTTTTGATTCAAAACAGATAAAACAAATTTATCCTAATAATAACTAAACAGAATAAAGGAAATTATCTGGTTAAAAATTGGGAAGAAAGGAATTTATTCTTATGATGGAAAACGAAACCTAAGATTTTTAGGCCATAAGTCGCAAAACAAAAAAAAAGAAATTTTTATTATGATGGCAAAACGGAAATGTAATAAACAATTTTATGCCGTTAGAGGCAAAACGGGAAAAAAAAAACATTTTTATTTCGATGTCAAAACGGAAGTACAAAATATATTGACATGATTGGCAAAGTGGAACTAAAGAGTTTTATACCCACAGTGGCAAAACGGAATAAAGAAATTTTTATTTTGATAGCAAACGGAATTATAAAATATATTGTCATGAGCGGCTAAGGACTAAAGAATTTCATGCTATGAGTGCGAAAACGGAAAAACAAATTTGTTTCTGAGATAGCAAAACGGAAAAACAAATTTGTTTCTGAGATAGCAAAGCGGAAATACAAAATTTATTGACATGAGAGGCTCAAAACGGATAACATTAATTCAATACTGATTGCAGCATGGAAGGAAAGACATTTTATTCTTTTATGTAGCTCATTATCGTCTATCAAATTTTTCAACGTGTGTTAATTTGTCTTTTGAATTAAAAAATATTTTGGCAACCTATATTTAAAACAAATCACAGACTAATTTAAAGTTTGTTTGTTCTGATTATAAAAGGCGAGATAAAGGTCTTTTTTCTTGGGTAATTTATAATTTTTATTCTATTAAACCGATTTTTGAGCTTTGTTTCATAATAGATTCTATAAATTAAAATAAACGTATATTTTTAACAAATGTATACTTCTTGAAATGCTATTAGATTCTAACAGGAATGTTAACACATGATTAGGTTTTTGGATAACAGGATTTTTTTAATGACGACAATATACTCAAAGTAGGAACATTCCATGCATGAAAATTGTATTGAAATGAATAGGAATATTTTCTAACAATTACAAAATTTTCCGACCAATAATACAGAAGTGATTAGTAAATATATCGGACTCCAAGTTTGTTTGCTTTTTGCAAAATTTGGCAATTTTTATATAAGGGTGGCTTAGCGTATCACAAAGGTTTTTGTCACATCTGCTAACCCTAAGAAAGGAAATTCTCTCTTCCCTCTTGTCTCTTCAATACCAAATTCTTTTAAAAAGATGAACTGCTTTTGTTTATGAGCAACACATACTACATCGATTGCAATTGCTATGTTTGTGTTACATTTCTTGCCTTAAGACGCAATACATTGTTTAAAGTAACGCAAGTGAAGAAATTCTTCAGAAATATTTTATCAAGTAAAAAAAAATATTTGGAAAGAAAAAACTTGTAACGAAGAGCAATAAAGGTATTAATATACTTATCTTTCAATCCTTCTATTAATAATCTCAATTTTTTGATAGATTAATGATGTAATATTTTTCAAGTTTAAATGCAATGAATGAAATATAGTTTTAAAAGCTAAAGTTAAAAAGATAAAATTTTCGACAGGATCTATTGTGTCCATTAGGGAAACAGTTTTCGAGAGTTAATTTAAGGGTGTTTTAGATTTTCATAAAAATATTTCTTTTGAACTTTTCATTGTTTAATTGAAATGTTTGATTAAAGGCTGTTGATAGAGCCAAAACATTCAAGCGTACAGCAGACATTTAATCCAAAAGTTTATTTTTTTTAGCATCATTTCAAATTTTTCATGCTCATTGAAAATGGTGACACATGTTCCTTGTAATAAAAGATTTAATTGGTTTGATTTTCAAAAGATGTCAGGTAAATAAGCAAGTTTTTTCAGCCCAAGAATATCGATTATACAAGAAAACCAATTAAATGAGTGATCAATAAAAAATGCTTGAACTTCAGACTTCAATTCAAACAAGCATGTCAAAACTTAGCCACAAAAAAGCCATTTAACATCTTTGTGAAGTGGCAAAGAACTGTGCTCTGTACATACCATGGATTTCAGGAGGCATGGTCTTTTCCTGATTACTGTATGGTGCCATACTTCCTAAAATCCATGGTAGAAATGACGATGTGTAAGAAAACTTGCACTTTATGCTTTCCCTCACAAATTCGTAAAGAGACGGTTTACCGCTTGCTCTCCGTAAAAGCACTGTATGGTGAAAATTGTTTGTTCAGATGGTTTCTATGATCCCTTAAATGTTTTCCCATGAATTTCGAAACACCCTGTATAAAACGAATGAAATGAGAGCTGCAAACTTTGAACATTTTAAAGACATACACAGGTATAATTTTGTTGACTCTGATACTGGAACACACAAGCAGAATATCAAAACTCTATGGGGCTTGGCAAAATGGTGGAACAAAAGGCAGCGAGTAGTAGCACTCCTGCACTTAGATTCGTATTTATGCGAATTTATGTAGCGTAGTTTTCGTTAAATATAAAACTCATTTGGCTCGATTTTTAATGACACTTGAGTGTTTTTCCGCATGAATAATGTTGTTGTTGAAATATATTTCGTCCATTTAAAAAGTAAGTGTATTTTTAGGTTAAAATCATTGAATTCAAGTAATGTTATGTAATTGAACTTAGGAGCAAAATCTTCGTCATCTTATTGATCGAAGAGCTTCTACGTAAGTACCGATAGTCTCCTTGGTAATACTCTTACTGTTTACCATGAGCTATTGCCAACTTAATAAATATATATTTATAAAGATTGTAGTTCTATAAATAAGTTTTTATCCCATTTTCGGCATTGCCAGAACTGCAAATTATATTAGTCTGGTTAATCCCGTGGATAACTCGGGCAATATAATATTTAACATTGTGTATTCAGCTTTTCCCGTATTATTGTTATATGCTTCGATGGTTTTTGATAACTCTTCTAACCACTATATGATAGAACTACAAGGGGTTCTTAGTTGTGGGTTTAAAGTGAATTGCCCTAAGGGCTATTTTTTTTTTCCTTTCTTTCTTTTTTTTTCTTTTTTTTTGATCCTTTGCTCACCAGCCAAGTGACTTATAATGCACCAACAGCTTCAGTACTATTTTAGTCACAAAAGTTTCAAAACTTTTAGTATTTGTTTAATTTAATAAGAATCTAAAGGTTAAAAGAATTTGATAGTTAAAAATGATCATCTAAAGATGATGGATCATCCATCCATTACTCTTTAATACAAAGGAATTTTGCATTAACAGCTATCAAGAGATTAGAGGAGGGATCCGGATTCGGTTGACCGTTCGGATAGCAGTAGATTATTGTCTGAATTTTAAAAGAGATTTTGTGCGGAAATTGGGTCTGTTCTCGGTGAAAAGGAGAGTGATGGACCAAATTGGATGAATGGTAAGGGAGGGATGGAATAACACTGAAGAAGATCGAATATTTAGAAAGATCGCTGAGGAATCCAGGAGGGATGAAGCGAATCACCATTGCTTCCCATCCTATGCGAGAAAAAAAAGCTTAGGTCACACGCGCATTTCAGGATCGTAAAAAGGGAGTTGACGCATCTTAAATTTGTCTGTATCTTAAGATCTGTATTCGATGTAGTATGGATATAAGGAAATAGAAATACTATTGCATGTGACATAGATCAGTATCAAGAGATCTGTCGTTGTCAACCCTCTTGTAGCTCTAAAGTGGAATTGATTGAAATTCAATAGTATGTTAGTGAAAACTAGTGTTTTTATGTTTATATTAAAAGTATATTTTCTGTTTGATGCTTTGATGAAAATTGCTTATTGTATTGTTTTTTCTTTTAGGTTCTGAGTGATTACCAACTCTGTACAAATTTGTTCTGCTCTCATCTTTCAAAACCTGTAAGATCAACGAATAAAAAAAAATCACTGAACATGATCGAATTATTTTGGTTTGGAGTAGGCATCCTCATGTGGATAGTTTCCTTGACTATCGCACTTCCCATTACTATAGCGCTTCTGTTCAGCGACACATTCCGAAACTTCTCATTCCCTTATATATACTTATACATCATCCTACCAATGTACAACTACAAGATAATTCCCACTCGAAAGAAGACCTTCCAGCTCCTCCAGAACAGTTTGGCGGATAGGGACAACTCGAAGTCGCTGGAAGTTCTGGAGATTGGCATCGGAGGAGGCGCTAACCTCGAGTACTACCCAGATAACTGCAATCTTACTGTAGTGGACAAGAATAAGTTCTTTGAGCCGTATTTCAAGAAGAACGCCAAGAACTACCCTCACATAAACTACAAGAGAACCGTTATCCAGTGTGCCGAGAACATGACGGAAATACAGGACAATTCCATGGACATTGTAGTCACATCTTATTTCCAATGTTCCTGCTATGATCCCCAAGCGGTTGTGAAAGAAATTCTTAGAGTTCTGAAACCGGTGAGTATAAATTGCTGTATTCTTATTCCTTACATGTTGCAACTAGAATTTCTTACACAATTACTTTAATAGGTATGAGACACTGAGATATTATACAAGGGTGGCTCAAAGATTACTTGTTCTTGACAGATTTCATTGCTTAAGGTATCATCCGAATACGTTCGGACCTTATACCTTAAGGATTTTACATTTTTAGTTTCAATTTCATGCACAATAATAAAAAAATGCAGTTAGAAATAATATATACCAATTAAAACTATTTTTAAAATTTTTAAATTTTTATCAAATTTCTAAATTTTTTCAGATATTCTTTTCAAAAATATATTTTATTTTTTTCAAACACAATCGCAGTAAATTATGTCAAAAATATATTTCTAGAGAATTCACTACAATCTGCAATTATTTCAGTTGAATCAAAAATTATAGCTAGTCGAAACTGCGAAATGGAAATATCTGAAAATTATTTTTTAATACTTTTAGAAGAAAATGCAACTATTAAATTCCCAAAATAATATTCCATTTCATAACTTTCAGTACATTCTCTGGATAATACCATTCCAAACATTTGTGTGAAATGATCTGAAGATATCTTTTTTTGGTTTTAGAGATATCACTTTTGACATACTCGTATCATCAAATTTACAAAAATGCAGTTTTGAGGACACATTATTCAAATTTTATGAATAAAACTTTCATAACAAATTATGAGAAACGCTTTTGAGATTTTTCGGACGCAGTATCTTGTATTATAATGGTAATAAACGTAAAATAAATGTGTGTACGTATTATGGCAGCTGAAGTTATTTTCGTTGATTCTGATTATGACTAGGAAAAAAAAGTTCTTATTTGAAAGAGAGAAAAATAGTTTCTTTAGAACGAGCGGAACGTTTGAAGTGTACAATGTAGCTTTATTAATGAGTTTTGAATGGTTCGTATTGTTATCGGGAAATGATCTTGAGTTTTCCTAATATGAAGATCTATTATATCACTGTTTTAACGTCTAAGTGATCTTCCTAACGAAACACGGACAATAATAATTTTATTTTGAAGAACTTCGATTTTGCTGTTTGTTGTATTAACAGACCGGTCAAACACATGAAAAAGTTAAAAAAAAAAAAAAAAAAAACTGGCATGTTTGTATGAAGTATTTCAGATTTTTAGGATGAAGTATCTTGTATTATAACGGTAATAAACGTGTGTATGTATTATGGTGGCACGAACTTATTTCAGTACTGGAACTTTCTCGATATGAAACTATGTTCTGAGTTTGTATCCGGCTTCAAGGTATTTGGCGAATCAGCGATTGCTTATAAATGTCACTAAGAAGCAAGAAGAAGAAGAAGCAACCCGGGACTCTCGGCGACAGACATAATCATTTCGAACCTCAGTTAAGTAACGAGGACGATACCTGAGCTGGCTTCCCCCTCTCCAAACTTCCACATGACGCCAACAGGATTTGGCACCACGACAAATTTAACATGCATCAGTCCCGTTATTCGGCCGGTCTTTGCAGCATCAGGGTTCAAACCCACGATTCGATGAAACGCCGGCTGCAAGTCTGCGTCCGTAAACCACTAGGCTACCATGACCACAAGGTATTAGGCGAAGACAGCCTTTCGGAACACGGTACCCTGTGAGTAATTTTTTTAAATTATACATTTCTAAGAAAAGGTTTATACTTACCTTATTTAAATACATATCGAATCTGTTTTTCGGAGCGAAAACTCTATTTTTGAAAGAAACAACTATTCAAAGATTAATTGTTTTCAAAATATTTCAAAATTTTAAAATTCCTACTACTCTACAACTTTTAATATTTTTTTTATTTTTTCTCGGTTTCTTAAAAGTGTCTATTTAATTTAGGTTTTTTTTATTACTATTCATAATTATATGTTTTTTTGGTTCGGACATTATGAAAAACAGTAAAAGAACACTATACCTTATTAGTGTATTTTTTTGGGAAAAAAAACTGTTCATCTAAGTCCTTTTATTCCATGAAAAGCATTTTATCAAACATGTAATATAAAACAACTGGAAAAAAATTGAGATTTTTATTGTAATTACAAAATCATGTCTTTGCATTTAAATACATGAGCGTCAAGTGAAATAAAAAGCTTTTTTAAAAATCATTTTAAAATTTTAAGATTAAAAGAAAAGTTTTACAAACTGTAAAAGGAAATTTAAATAATTCTAAATAATGTAACTAGAGCTATGAAATTTTGTTCAGATAGGTAGAAAAGTCATACAATTAAAACGAGAATGGGGAAATATTTTCCCCCATTTTGATTAGTTTAAGAAACCTGGGCCTCAAAGTCCTCTCGTCGTGTTGCATGATAGATGGCTGAAGCACCAGAGCCGGTAACGTCTACTTCTGTCATGCGACCGTATCTCAAAATAACGAACTTTTTTATTTAATAGTTTCTCTAAAGCTTCTTTGCTGTGTTATTTCAAACCAACCCAATTTTAACTGCAGTTGTTTTGTAACTAATTGCATTTTCATTTCAGGGAGGCAAGTACGTCTGCATGGAGCACGTCGGCTTCCCCAAGAATACAATCGGGTTGTACATACAGAAGATGGTCTATCCCATCTGGTTCTTATATTCGAATGGTTGTACTCCTCACAGAGATATTGCCAAAGTGATCAAGAAAGCGGGGTTTTCCGATGTCATATGCAAGGAATACGATTTTGGGCATTGGATGACTTATATCGTCAAACCTCATCTCATAGCGTTAGCCACCAAATGAATCTCTGCGTTTCAGACTTTTAGGTATAGCTATACACCGAGTGTTTTACCATTGGGAAAGGCCTCCTCATAACATTGTTATTACATGATGCTGTCAGTTTCCTCAAACTGCTGCCCATGAGAATTAAAATACTTCAAGTTTATAGGAAACTAATCAACTTATTGGATAATCGGCACTAAATTTAAGGTTAAATATAAAGATATGTGGAAAATTTGTATAGAACTCATGAAAAATTGATTGCGTAAAATAAGAGTGTATGATTTAAAGAAATTTCATCTATGATTAACAACGAACTTTCTTCTGTACCTACAACCAATGCGAATTACGACACTTACTCTAGCGACTATGTTAAACAATTAAATATATAGTAAATAAGAAAAGAATAAATCTTTCAAAATATTGTTACCTTGTATTGTTATTGCGAGATTACAACGAAACAAAGAGAATTAAATATATTCCAAAAACTATCCATCTGAAACGAAGAACATTACGTATTGTGAAAACTGAAAATAAATTTTCAGTTGAACTGACCACTTTTATATATAACGACAAAAAATAAATGCAGTAAAGTGAAATATGAAAATATAATATTCCAAATTTCTGTGTTTTGTTATCGTGAGATGTATGGCTGAAAAAGAAAATAAATATTCAAACAAAACTTTTTATGTTCCAGGCACATCAGGTGCTGCGAAAATTAAAAATTTATTTCCCCTTGCACTTTTTTCACAGAAACAATTTTTAATATATTATGTATGATAAATTTCATTTTTAATTCACTATTTTGTTCATAAGGGTGTTGCAAAATAACTTTAAATGGATTATAAGACTAACAACACCATTTACTGAAATTTATAATTTATTCAAGTTTGATTATCAGAATAAAACATAGTTACAAGTACTAAAACACTCTAGTTGTGTTTATCCATGTATCAAATATTTTCGGTTGTTGTTGGATTCGACCCAAATTAATACCAGTTCCAAGCAATAAAAGTATTAATTTGACGAAATATAACTATAGCAGTATCACACAACTAGATCTATATTTGAGGACTATAAGATTCAGAAAATAATATATTACAAACAAAAACCCAAATTTCGAACGGTCGAATCGTAATTTTCAATAATTTTTTTTAGTACATAAAAGTTAGGAAAACAGTGATAAAATAACAAACGATTTCATTCTAACAAATACAATTATTAACAATTGTATAAAAAAATGTAAAATTAATCTACTACCAAACGATATTTTGAGAAAGTTGTAAATTCGAACTTCCAACAACAAGCAAAAGTCTTTTGTTGTTTTTCGAGAATAATTTGGCATGTTAATCGGAACATGTTTAATAATGTTTATAAGAAAATTAATAATAATATATTGATGTTCTTATTATAAACATATAACAAAGTAACTTATTATATGTTTATAATAAGTTATTTTGTATTTTTTATAAAAGTAAGTACAAAAGATTACGTATTATGGGTCTTCCCCTTTATGTTCAATAATTAAACTCATTAACTTTATATTTTTTGTGATTTATGTACCGTTTTTATAACACGCTGGATTAAAAGAAGAATTAAAAAATATAAATTCTTATATTTGACTTGTTATTGGGAACGGAACTCGATTAAAATCGAGGAAACCCTATATTTCATTTTTAAAAGGATGGAAAATTCTGCGTTCAATTTTATACTATTAGGATTGTTTTTTCCCCTCTCCCTTTTCTGGTTTATTATACAAGGATACTAGGGTATAATCCTATTTTAGCATCGCTTTGGCGACGGAAAATCAAACAGTACTAAATCACGCCAATAGTAAGATTGCATTAAAATAATCTTTAGCAGGATTACTTTACAGGATTTGTTATTTCGGATCATATATGTTTCCTGTCACCAAGACGTGAGTTAAATAAGATCGAACTGAATACCCTAGCGATCCTTCTCAATTTTTGACCCTTCTTGTCAAACAGTTTTTATCTTTTTTCCGACGTTTTGTAATGTTTAGATCACACGTTTTGTTTGACGCAACATAGCTAAATTTGGCTCCAGGACCATAAACCACTACTTTCACTCATAATCATCAACTGAATGCTAGGAATTATTTTTGGATTACATAAAAAAATTTTAATCATTAGGATGGATAATTCTTCCCCACTTCCATTTTTTACATGTGCGTTTCAAAAAGGGAGAAATATGTATTTAGATATCAGAGCTGATTATGATTCTGTGAATTGCCTATTTCAATGTAAAAAAACCTAACAATATTCAATGTATCGAACGGAGTAGTTTTAACTAAATTTATAATTTTGTTATCTGGTTTTCTTAAAAACCGTGAAATAAGTTTTCAGTGAATTCTCATATATTTTTCTCATTGTACATTTATAAATATTTGATTATTAAAGTTTTAATAAAAGTCAAAATCAACTGAGAGTTTTTGCTTATTTTTAAACAGGAATTCTAGTTACTGCTACACATATATAGATAAATGCTAAAAGAATGGTTTATAAATTTATTTCAAAAGTATTTTTAATGTTTCTTATTATACAGTTTTTTTTCCAATTTGTAAAACATTAATTGTGAAAGATTAATCACTAGATGATAAAATAGCTTTAAAGAAAACCAAAGAGGCAATATAGTACACTTCTACCTCAGAAATAATTATTAAATCAGAACAATCAATGTATTCCTTCTTTTCCTTATGAAATGAATTTGAAATGAAAGAACAACAGAGATAAATGAGTCCTTTTCGCCATCTAGGGTATTTTTCATGAAATTAATGCTCTTTCATCAAAAAGTGACAAAAACATGATTCAAATTCTTATTACAGCCCAGACCTTATCGACAGAAAATAAAACGGCGACCAATATGGAGGTGTATGAAAGAAGGATCCAATAGATTTCATTGCAAGGGTTACTAACTCAGCGTGGTTGTTGCGTTTTCTGGCGCTAAGACGTTGTTTAAAACAGATTCAACCAGCTGTAGTTTACCATTCCAGAAAAATAGATGGTGTGTGTGTGTGTATTATTTCAAATTTTACTAAGGTGATATTTAAAGATAATGACAAATGTGCGAACTAGTAAAATCCTATTTTAGCTCATACCTCAGAGGCGATAAACAAAAATAGCACCCAAAGCGTGTTTTTCGAAGGCGATTGATTGATTAGTTATCATTAACGTCGCATTAGAAGCAACAAAAAGGCTACTGCAACAACTAAGACTTTGGTGCACACACAATTCTAGACAATCGCACCCAATTTCTCCAAGTTGGAGGTTGTGATTTTGAACCTCTATCAAATGACGAGAACGGTACCTGAGCTGGCACCTCCCTCTCAAAACTCCCCCACCACACCCACGAGAGGCTTTTGATTGCAAGGGCCACGTGCATCAGCCACGGCTACATGACGGGTCTTTAGTGGCATCAACGCTCTTACCTACGACTCACGACCATGATCACTAGACCACTGCGGCTACTTTTTCAATGACGAAATCGGAAAGATACCGATATCTAATAGGGTTATGTTATTATAAGGGCCCACATACGCCCGCATATGACGCCCCACATACATTCTAATTCAGCAACCTCCTCTATATGTCAATTGTTGTAGAATCATTTAAAAGAAGACCTGGTATCATGCTATGTTTTAATTGCATTTTTTTAATTACTCATCTGAAAACTGTAGACTAAAATCAAGATACTTCAAATGTGGTGATTCTCATCGAATAGGGGTATGTGAAATTAAAAAGAAATTAGAAAAACCTACTTGCATAAACTGTGGAGTTTTCACGTAGGATCCTGAAAAGGCTGTCCCAATTTCTCCAAACCAAAACCCCAAGAGCTGAAACACTAGCTAGACAAAATCAGAAAACCTACAAACCAGTTTCCCAAGAATTTCTTTCTCAAATAAAACAAGAAATGCCCATATGATAGAGTCATTTGTCGGGAGATTTGACTCAGCTACGAAAGAGTCCTCTAAATTCGATAAACAAAATAATAAACCATTATGCACAAAATAATAGAAACAGCAATTCTAGACTATCGCACTTTAATATCTCAGCTATTAAAAAACTCAGAAATTTTTTCAACACTTTTCCGAACTTTCTAAATTAACTTATCAGATGTCTCAAATAGGTGACGCATTCGAAAAGCTAAATATTTTCCGATAAAGTATGTGACCATCTTCCAATTTTAAAAAATAATCATTCTATACGTTGGGGTTGTATTCTTTCCCTAATAATTTAAATTTTCCCTTACAAAATTAATTTCCTCTATCTTCAATACTTCCTACAGGCTTAAAACTTATTCCTACTCAAATTACATCAGATACTTCCACATGAAAGTTTCAAACAATAGAAATTTTCATAGCAGTTCTTACTCTCACTCCAAGCAGCCAATGGCATATTTTCTTTCACAGGCTTTCAATTACAGCTTCATTTACTGATTCCAATTTTTAAAGCATATTTCTTTTTATTTTCTCTTTTTAAGGTGCATAGTATTAAAAATCAAAACTTTTCTGCTCAATTAATAATCATGGTTATGGTACAGTCTGCAGCTAAGCTTTAACAGCCTTTTTAGGTACGGAGATTTAGAGCTTGAAGACTAATGCTCTACAGAGAATTCGTTAACCTATATCACAAAGGTTGCCAATTCTGCCCTTATATCGTATCTTCTGGAGCCCTTTTGTTTTCCATCGCCAAGGTGCGAGCTAAAATGGAATCCAAACGCATGAGCGTTCTTAGAATACAATCAGTAGACTAGAAGAAATATTCCCTGTTGTGCTGGTGCAATTGATTTCCTAAAAATAGGGTTTAATGCCATGTTTTAACATAACTGAATATTAAAAAATTAAATTTACTTAACAACCAATATGAATCACAAAAATCATTTGCGAATATACATCTAAACACAAGAACAACAAAACAAAACAAAAAAAACTTGTTAATAATTTAAGAATTAAAACTGACGTAACAAACAGAGTATTAATTTTATATAAATTTATATCAGAAAAATAATTAATCTTAAAAATACTCAAAAGGATGTTAAAAAAATATTTGAATTAAGATAATCAAAATGCAAGTAAATACGAGCAAAAACATACATAGAAAGAAATAGCTTTAGTATTAAAATGTCCAGTTGCGTCTAGCGATACCATCTCGGTCGAACTTAGATGTTAGCTATAGTTTTCCCTTTAAAATTGAGCAAATGTAACATTATGCATATTACAGTGACAAGAAAAGGAATATGTGAGTTACTTTTTAAGCATGTTATATCAAAAAACCCTACCGCTGAATTCTAAGAAATCTTTATAGAAATGGTAATAGTTACATAAACCATTACTCGTAAAACAAATCTATCTTGAATAATTAAATGACTTGAATAACGATTTATGTATTGTTTATTTTTATGGAATATAGAACAACACAAAAACTATTACCTCCTTGAAAATGTTTTTAGAATTCGATAAATATCGATTCCATCTTCTGTAAGTAAAATGATTATTTCCACGAATATCACTGCGTGTCCATCTCCATCTTCTCGTTACAACCAAAACATACAAGCTTCTTAAAAGAACAAAAACGATGCCAACTTTTTTAAAAATAATGAAAACAAAATGATTATGCGATTAAATCTAAATTATCAGCTTAAATATTAAAATTGTAGCAAACGATAAAATATTAAAGAAGATATTAATATTCGGTCCAGTTTTTAAAATTAAAACAAATGATACGTTATTTGATTAAATATATCCTAAGATAAATGTAATTACTGTTGTCGTAAAATAAAATAAATCTTCAGCTATTCTCAATATCTATTTTAATAGAATATTATCTGAACTATAGAATTTTTTAAAAATATTAATTTTGTTCCAACTGATTAAAAGTCTTTTTAATTCATTCGATCTTGCTAAAACTATAAATACGACTTTGACGTGGATCGATTTCATCAAATAACTGCATCTAAAACATGTTTATCAACGTTCTAACGTGTATGACATTTTTGTTTATTGAATGATTCCCACCGTCTATTTTTTTCCAAAAACAAGGGTTATCTAAAACGTTTCTGGGGTACTTTTTAAATATTTATGATTACTTTTTTAAATTTAATTTTTTTACTAATATATTGACCCAAAAGAATTAATGCAATGACACATTCATTTACAAAATTTATTTCAAATATTACTTTCGTCACAAAAAAGTGAAACAAAAGTAATCAAATAAAAGATTGAATTCATTGCAATTAGTTTTCAGAAACAATTGTGATTACAAATGCAACAGTTAAGTGATACATATTACCTTCACCAATTATATATAATAATAGTAAGAAAATTACTATAGAAAGTTAGAATTGCTTATATATATATATATACATCCCAAACGCTTTTTTTTTATACGACAGGTACGTTCCTTAGAAAATCATGTAAAAATATATTTTCGACATAAGGTAAACTTGGGGATGTGTTCAAAAGCCTTAAGAAATCGTGTAAAATGAAAAAGCTTTATATATTTTCCCAAAAAACAGTACAAAAAAAAAAGTGATAACGAAATCCGTATTACAAATTTATGAAACAAAAACAATTCAGTTTTATTACAAAAAAAAATTAAAATTAAAGCGCAGGGAAAATTCAGTTCATAAGAATAACATACGAAAATTTTAATTGAAATTTGGAATAAATGTGAATTTCGCAGCTATTCATCGCTACTTGATAACAAGCATGCTCGTTTATTGAGGACCAAAAATACTATCATCAGTACATATGTCTAGCACAATTGTCAGGTTTCATTCAACGGAAGAATTTTGTTCGTTATTAACGGCCTCTATTTTTTTTTTTTTTTTAAAGTTTCTCAAGTTGCTTATACGAGTATAATTCTTGAACTTATAACAAACTTGAACAAAAAAAACTTATAATTACGTTGAAATTTTAATGCCCGCTCCATGTCAGGATCATGAGTAAGAAAATGTTGTTCCATACTCGAAGCAAATTTCAAAACCTAGAGAATTAAATCAGCTGTTAATAGCTGAATTTAACTTTTGATTTCGTCATTATCGACTTCTTTATTACCATAAGCTTTCATAAACTCGGTCAAATCATCACGATCCAAAGAGCTTTCTTGCACCACCTTTCACCCTTTGTATGTTGATAAAACCTTCGCCATCAATTGAATTTACTTTATTTATAATTTCAGATATATAGAGGATTCTTATAGTTTGAAACTTCCACTTTTGACCATTCTGGCAAATTTTTTTCCAATAAGCATATAAGGTTGATTTGCACAACTGTTTGATGGCAAAGAAAGCACGAGTAGTACAATTTACAATCGTAAAATTTCTCCATACTTCCATAAATTTCTTCCTTCCTCTGAGTGTAAAATATTTTTAAACGTTTGCTTTATGTAGTACATTTTAAATGCTCTGGTCGATTGACAGAATCAGCGAGTTGGTATGAGGCAACAAAAACAGAAATTGAACATTTGGATGTCAGGAGTCAGTACTGAGTTGCTGGGTGCATTATAAACAAGCAAAAGTATTTAAAATTCCAAACATTTTTGCTTGACATATTTCTGCATTTTAGGAACAAAGCAGTTGTTAAACCAATTTGTCAGCAGATCAGCCGCCACTCACGCCTTTTTATTCGCCATCATATGAACTGGAAGTTGTTTAATGTTCTCACCTCTTAAAACTCACGCCATAGGGGATTTGTTGATTAACAGAATCTTTTACATTTTATCACCAGATGCGTTACTACAAAACAAGAACATCATCCGATCTTTGAGACGTCAGAACCGCTAGCTGATTTTTCAGATTTTGCTATGTACATTCTGTCAGGCATTTTCTTCAAGAATAATCGTGTTTCGCCGGCATTAAATATTTGATCGGGAGTACAGTTGCCCTACTCAACTATAATTGCTACTTTATCCGGAAAGCTTTTTGCAGAATTTTCTTCTGCTGATACTACTATTATTGATATACTGCTGATACTACCTTTTATTTTTAAATCATGAAATGCGTATCTTTTTAGAAAAGCTGTCAGACATCATTCACTTGCATTAAATAGCAGTTTCTTCGTTGCTTGAAGACTTGTTGATGGTTCCAATTCATGAAGTTTTGGTTGTATATTCTAAGTGCTTTCTCTGTTATAATTTTCTCATCAATAGATATTCTTTTTTTCAGTAAATCTTCTATCCAAAGCACCCGATGAGTTTTTCCGTTTTCTCTAAGATAAGATTTCAACTATAAGATGTTTTAAAACTGAGCTTCAATCCAGAAATTATTGATTGTCGAATGGAATTATCATTTTTTCTAATTGATCTTATAATCGCTTTGCTTAAATCAAAAACTTTGTCAAAAGTTATTGACAAAGTCTTCGTCTCTCTTTAGACAATCTAAGATATTTATTTTAGTTTCTAGGGAAATTGCTAGTCTCTTCGGATTATTCTGTTGTTGTTTGGGCATTTTATTAATAAGGGTACTATAAAACAATGTAAAATAATATTTCTAATGAAACTTTTCTAAACCGAAAATTTCACTTTAACCCTTTGAAGCCGAGCACTTTCGAGAAGACAATACTGTTGAGGACGGACTTTATACTACAATGCTTACCCGCTTTTTCTTCAATGACTAGCAGTTCTAAGTGTCGTCTGGCAAAAAAGCCAGATAGAGTGTTGGAGGTGGACACCCAGAGGATTTTGTAAGATACACACACACATATATATATACATATATTATAAATGTAAAGAGTAAGGATTGTCGACATTGAGCCTATTTATTCCTTTTGAACGAGAAAGAGGCAATTCAACATTTGAGGAGACCGTGGAAAAGCTGATTTAGAAGATTTTACGAGAGAGCGATTGCATAAGTTAAAGGTTAAATGAGAATGGTATCAGGGAATAAGAATGAACTTTTAACTGTGAGTTTGAGAATAGGAAAAAATAGGAAATTGTATTATTTTTAAATTAAATTATTACTATGTAAGGTCAAGCGGAAAGTTCTGTCCTTCGCAAAGTGAAAGAAATTAATGCTTTTTTCATACATTTAGTAATCTTTATTCTTCAATATATTTTCTGTCGTTACTAGGATTGGTCTATACACATTCCAGATTGGTGCCTTGTGAGTTAAATTAGAACAGTTTATTTAATCGAATCGTCATATGCACTTATCTGTTTGCTCGGATCGAAAAGAAACCTATTTTGGTCCGGATGATAATTGGTTATGAAAAACTGATTATTTTCGAATGCATCGTAAGGAAAAGAACATACTTGCAGCATAGACTATCTGTCCCCTTCACTTTTAAATCGAGATTAAGCCTGAATAAGAGAACGCTGCTCTTAGGGTGGGACGTCCAAGAACCAAGTACATTTCATGCTTTTGAAACCTAACAAAAAGCTCAATTCAGAGAGATACTGTCAGCAAAATTATGATTTAAACAAAGCACTGAAAGAAAAGAAGATACAGAAGTTAAATACGAAGCAAATTATTTTGCATCATAATAATACTAAATCGACTGCTGCTTTGGTGATTCTTAAAAAAAATCGCAAAGCTAGGATGGGAATTTGTGTCGCATACACCATAATCCTAAACTTAGCATTCTCTAATTATCACTTGTTATGCTCCCTGTAAAGTTTTTGAAAAGAAAAAAAAAATTCAAAATTGAAGCATTCGTCAACATATCACTACTTGAAATCTTCGCCTCAAAAGACGAAACGTTTTTCAGAAATCATACTTACAAATTACCATCACTCTGACAAGAGTTCACAAATAACGACGGAAAATATATTGTACAATAAATATTATTAAATGTATGACAAATGTATTATTTTCTTTCACTTCACAAACGGACAGAACTTTCCGGTAGACACCCTATATATATATATATATATATATATATATATATATATATATATATATATATATATATATATATATATAAGTCATTTATATTATTGCAGGAAAATGAGGCTATCCATTGTGTTTGTCTAACACAGTGGATAGTGTGTGACAGTCTAAACACAACTCTGCTTAGGCAACACTAGAAATATAAAAGTTGCAACTATTTATCTATTGGGAATCTATTGTAATTTTTTTTATTGTTTCAGAACAAGTACATTGTTTTTAGCTTAGTTTTCAGGGTTAAATATCCTTTCTGAAAATGATGAAAAATAGGTTTCGTACAATTACAGCTCACGAGACATTTCACGTGGAGTCGTACAATGGTCATGTCGGATTTCGATATTTAGTACTGTTGTGCCGTAAGCGACGGAGACTCAAAAAATACTCATTTTGACGGTAGAGGAGGGTTCTAGGTCAAGTTGGTGTTACTATTGTATACTGAAATCTGTTTAAAATGTACCAAAACAAATTTGACACTGATTCATAGATTAGTTTTAATTTGGCAGCCATGTAGAGCCGGATTAAAATTAGTTTGCTGTCAAGTCGAGTTGCCTCTATCTTTGAAACAAAGGATTCATCGCTATATACCGATATCAAGTAATAATCAAAACTAGGAATTGTTTCCGGTGAATCTACGGCCACAATAGCCTAATAGTCATGGTAGCGAACATGCGTTTGGCTTTGTTTCCTTCTGGTCGCGTGTGCGAGTTCTGTTCCTTCTAAGGACCTGCAGGATAGTGGTAAATTAAATCTGTAGAGGCTGCAAGTTTTCCTGTTAGTGTGATGTATAAGTTTGGAAAGGGAGGTGCAGGCTCAGATGCCATTCTCGTCACTTTACTGAACGATCTATCGCCAGTAGCCCTCATATTGATTCTATGTGCGGAGTAAATACACAATTAAAAAATCCGGCTTAACTACTCTAGAGAAGGCGAAGATAGCCTCTAAATATACGGCGACGATTTTTTGGAAAAGCGAAGGCGTCATACTCCTGAACTTCTTTGAAAAAAGGACAATATAATATGGTGAGCTACCCATTACCCTTTCCTATCATTAGTACTTTCTGAACCACCTTCGTAATTTCCTGCTTGTTGGGCTATTTGAATTAACTGAAAAGGTTATCAAAATGTTAGATTCCTATGCAGTGGAATGTATTTGTCAACAAAGCCCCCTTCAATAGATAAAGAAAGGGGGAAGATATACAACAACCACCGTGAGTAAATTCCAAGATATCGAAATCCCATTGGCTGATAATTCCTAGAACTGATATTTAGTTGATAACTAATAATGACCAAAAGTATTGCTTTTTGGAAAATCAGAGGTTTTTTTCTCATAGAATAGATTCTCAAATATTTCTGTCCTCTATAAACTTTCTTCACTTCCTACCGATAGTATATTTCATATTTAAACAGAGAGAGAGATCGAAGCTGCTGTTTGTATTACTTGGTGAGTGTACTCATTTTTTTTTTATAAATGCAATGTGTATTAATATGTGAACCAATGTGTATTAATATGTGAACCAATGTGTATTAATATGTTTAGAATGCATTTATATTTGACTATTATTTAAGTAAAGGATAAATTCTACTTTTCACAATCAACGAATTATAACAATTTTAATAATATATAGATGCTCGTTTACTGAAAAGCTTTTCGATGTAAACAATTGTTTTTATTCTGCCATTTTATCTTTCCGGTAGAAAGCAATTTTTGTGATCTTAAATAAGGGTAAATTTAACCATTTCTTTTTTTTAAATCTTTCGTTATTTTTTGAAAAATTTTAATCTCTTTTCATTTCAGTTAATTGTCACTTATTTCGAATATTTTATTGACTTTTTGTGGAATACAAATCCTAAATAAATACTAATTACTTTATTTCTAAGAAATTCATACTGTAAATATTTTGTAATTCAAATTAAGTTGACAACAAATTTCGTACCGTCTTGAATACAATTTCATAAATAAATCATCATTCAAGCTTTCGAAGCTGTTAAAAAACATTTGTCAAGAAATTGAGGTCAATAGTTTTGTAGTAGTAAAAATTAAAAAAAAAAAAAAGTTTTTTTTTTTTATTATTGCACCTTTTCATATTATTATTGTGTATTTTTATATTAATAAAATATATTAATACCACAAGCCTCTTATAATTTAGATATTTTATAGAAGTTCAAGAATTAATTAGCCCCACGTTTCCTATTTTCGCCTGTTTAAAAAGTTTTCTAAAATATCATATTTTTATAAAATAAAAGTTTTCTAAAATATCATTTTTTTATAAAATAAAAGTTTTCTAAAATATCATATTTTTATAAAATA
>BMAW01112651.1:80442-105829 GCA_019974015.1 Nephila pilipes
TAAAAGTTTTCTAAAATATCATATTTTTATAAAATAAAAGTTTTCTATTCTGTTTTTTTGACCGTAAACGGAATATCTTCATTGAGTGTTTGCGCCAAGAGTAAGCAATTAATGCCGGCTGGTGCTGAGAAATTCTAAAAAAAGTTATGGAGTTAACGAAGAGAGTGTGTTGCATGACAATGAATGTCCACACACAGCCAACACCCTAAAGCAACTCTTGGACTCATTCATTTGGGACATTATGAGCCTCTCCTTTTATAGCCCTGATCTGGCACCTTCAGATTTTCATAAGTTTACTTCTCTGAAGTCGTTATGGGTAAAACTGCATTGTGAAGGAAAGCGATTACATTAAAAATAGTATTTACTGTTGTTCTATTGAATTTGTAAATTTTTCAAAAATATTACAAATTCAATATGCCTTTATCAAAAACCATTTTTCGACGTAATTATATTTTGAGGAAGATAATTTTTAAGTAATTGAATACTCTTATTTTCAGTACAACCCTCGTTAATGCGAGACGTTTTAAAGCATTTTAAGGTAAGAGCATATTTTTGGAAGATTCCAAAATGTTTGAAATTTGCATATTTGCTTCCCAAAAGTTACGATTTTCTTATTTACTTAATAATTTTGAAAAAGTATATTATGTTTTACCTAAGAATAGTTGAAGCATCAGTTCTTCATGTTTGTAAAAAAGAAATATACCTCTTGCGCTCAAATGTCTTTAGATAATACATGAGTCTTAAGTTGTAATGTTCAATGAAAATTTTATATAATTTTAATCGGCTAATCTGTATAAAAATGACAACGATTTATTCTAAGAAAAGAGACAGTTAAGTATAGATAGAAGCTTACATCAGATGATAATGATTGAAATAATATTAATACAGATTGTTTGTTCTAAAGAACGAGTCACTATAGTTACGGAAATAATTACAGTAAGTTTGGAAATGCTGCTAAAAAAATTATACTTCCTATTCAGAAAACATAAATTACAAAAAATTCAGCTGGAAAAGAATGGAACATGATAGTAAAAATCAACTATATTAACAACATAGGAAATTTTAAGAAAGTCATTGAATTTACTGATGATCAATGTGATAATTTAAGGTTTTTTATGCATGGTGGAAACAATTAAATCTTACTCAACGAAAATAACAGAGAAGCGGAAAATATTGCATATAAGTATATTCAGTGTTTTTATACAACGGATACCGTGTATCAGTTATTATTACAATGATTAATTCATTTATAGCGCATTATACAAATATTAATCTCTATACCCTTCTCCACTGAATAATATCCAATCAAGTATATGAGACATTGCATAAAACTGTGACAGAACAAGAACATGTGAGAACTGATTAAAATTAAGTTACGAGAACTGATTCAAATTCCAGGTTTGAAATTAATTTAATTAGGTTGTAGTAATTCATTTAATTAATTGTGTGTAAGAACATAACTCGCATTTGATGTACATTGTTCAACGTTACGCCGTCCTACAAGTTATAAGAACTATTTGTTTATCAGCACGGTAATAACTACGGGTAAGGAGGAGGCAGACGAAGAGGATATCTTTTTTTTATCTCCTCCTTTATATATAAGGACGGTGATAAGCGTGACTCCTTCTCATGTGTTCTCATAACTATAGTTTATCGACACGGTCATAAGGGGTTGTGGAATGGAGAGGAAATCTTGAACCTATCGCTTATCAGGATAGTGATAGGCATATCGCAGTACTCCTCGTTTATCAGCTCAGTGATCAAGAAGAGGGAGACATCAACCCATCGTCTACGAAAATGGTGAAAGAGAGTGGTGTCACTTCTACGTCCTTTGATGACGTCACACTTTCACTGCATGAAAAGGAGCGTTTACTACACTATGTGTCCAAAAACGCTGATTATTTTAACATTTGATTGGACATTGGATCTGGATTTGCTTATTGTCGTCCAGATTTGCAGCAATTTTGCTTCTAGACACTGAATTGAAGACAGAAGAGGTGAACCATTCCGTAACCGCGTCTCCAGTTTACCACGAATATTTCTGATCGGGATAAAATCCGGGCATTGTGGTGGCAAATTCAAATGAAAAAATGAGTTCTCAAATTCCCTGAGCTAATTTTGAATACTTTGTGTTCTGTTGTTTTTGGGATTGTCGTCCTAGAATATGCCAGTTCCATCGTGGAAGAAGAAATCCATTGATAAGAATATCTGGTCATAAAGCACATTTAATCCAGCGACTTTATTTAATGTCACATAATGGGCCTGATCCCAGACCAGATCCTTGGAAGCAACTCCTTGCAATAAAACTGCCTCCATTTGCCTACACAGTGTGCTCTATGCATGATGGGTCCATCGTCTTTGGGAGTTCCGTTCTTACCTCGATGCGCCTGTCAATGTGGAATAGACCAAATTTTGACTCATCAGACCAAGTGATATTTCCCCACTGCTCAATGGTCCAATTTTAATGCTCTTTAACAAATTTATATTCTTTTGCCCATTTGTTCACTATTAAACATAGCCATGAGTTCAACATTTGATTTTTTTTTTGCGATTTTTCTTCACCTGTCACTTAAGAGATCTTCGGTCTCGAAAATTTAAGAGTTTTTTCGGCCACATTTATTTCATGATCCTCACGGTACTCTACTCTTCTTCCAGTTTCTAATAATATTCTGGACACTTTTCAACCCAATTCCAATATTTCCAGCCATTTCTTTATTTTTTTCTCCATCTATTGATACAAGCAAACAATTTGTCCCTTTTTAATCATGGAAACGATTGTATCGCCACCGCGGCGTATAATTTCACGCGTTCTTGTTATAGAAATGATCAATTGTGTACAGAGCTTCTTAACTGTTTGGAGGACAAATAAGCCGAGGCAACAGATAAATCCCTTTACTGCGGAGCCAGTTAGGGGTTGTTTTGTTTTGACATATTTATTTCGCATGGTGATTTTTTTTTTTCTTTTTTTGCCATTCAGTATACTTTATATCTGACACCACAGATTATGGTTGTCAAATAGATGTATTAACAATCACATGAAAATTAAACCCGTGAATCATTTTTTCTAACAGGTGATTGATATTGAATACCAGTAACATTGTCAAGGATACTCGAAATTGAAAAGATGGATACAAGCATTTTGTCTCTGTTATACATCTTCATTGGCTTCAGCTGGTGGGTGGTTGCACTTACTTTTGGTCTACCAATAACTGTTTTGCTCCTTTTAAGCAAGAATTTCCGCAGTGCCTTCTTTTCGTGGGTATATGCCAACGTCGCGGAGCCCTTGCAGAGAACAAAAGTCTGCATTATTAGAAAGAAGGCTTTTCAGATTCTAAAGGACAGCCTTGGAGACAGAAACAGTCTTGTACCGCTCGAAATTTTGGAGATTGGCGTGGGTCAGGGGCCCAATCTGCAGTTCTACCCCAAGAACTGTAACCTCACAGCTTTAGACAAGAACAAATTTTTCGAAAAAGATTTTTTAAGGAACAGGAAAAAGAATCCACACGTATCTTATAAGAAAATAGTGATACAACCTGCTGAGTGCATGAGAGGAGTCGACGATAATTCTTTCGATGTTGTGGTGTCCACTTTTCTGCACTGTTCTTGCGACGACTCCGTGGCTGTTCTTCAGGAAGTGAAAAGGGTCTTGAAACCCGTAAGTAGCAACTTTCCTTTGTTTGTATTGTTGCTGATTGTCTTTTACGTTTCTTATTTTTATAAAAAAAAATGAATAGTTCTTTATAGTTTTATTTTGAATTAAATTAGAATTGAAATAGTATAGAATAGACTATTCGTTCCGAAATTGTCAGTCAACGCAGTGGCGAAGATCAATACTTGAGGTAATAGCATAGAAAATGTGACACGAAATCTACGAGTTTCAAAGAATTTAACATGTCACAATCTAAACTATTCCAGACGACTTTCTTTTATGGAATCGATGTTTGAACCCTCGATTCATTCTGTATGTTAGCTTCCAATAAGCTCAAAGTCATAACTAGTGAAATTATCGCAATCACTCAAAATGGTAAGATATATCACCAATAAATCCTGAGCAATTTTCATTTAAAAGTATTTAATAATAAAAAATTATTATTTTTCATTTATCATCATCAAGACATCAGAAAAGTACCAGGTGTTTCAATAATTCTGTGCGAAAGTAATACTCTGTTAAAAAGGACCTATGAGTGGGATTGACATGTAGTTTACTCATTTAAACTTCCCGTAGTAGGATATTTTGTGAGACAAGAAAAAGCAGTTTAAAATTGTAACATTAGAGGGTATTAATGCATATTATTCTGTATTCATATTGCTCATAGGACACAAAATTAGAATTTAAAAATGTAATTGAAAACTACATGCACATTTTAATACGCATAAACAATTAAGGTCCGCGATGTTACTGTGATAGCAAATTTCATATGATACATATTCAGTGTAAATACAAATTTATCATCAGACGTCATATGTTGATAATCAGGCTTGTAAATAACTGGTCTAAAGAAGAAGTCCCCAGTTCTAGCTAGCATTGAAAGATTCTTAATGCCAAGAGGTTACAGCCATTTAAGTTGATACTGTGTTCCGTGCTTCCATATTCAGGCGTAATACATCTAATACATTCACTATTGGGGATGGATATATTGAACATTTGTGGTTGTAAATCACAGAAAATATATTATCTCACTTACTTGTCTTTACTTCTCCTATGTTATCCTCTATCTTCAAGTCACGGTAACTTAGTGGTAGTGTTAATGGACTCACGGCCGACGTTGTTTTCGTTGAGTCGTGAGTTCGAGCCCTGATACCATTAAAGACCCACTGTGCAGCGGGGCGTATTCACGTTAAATCTGATCGAGAAATTGTAATATTAGAGGGCACTAGTGCAGTATATTCTGTGGAAGTGATGTATTCATATTAGCATACATCCTCCCGTTGACAGAGTGTGGAAGTTTGGAAAAGGAGAAGCAAGGTCAGGTGTCGTCATTTTCACTTAATCGGCACTCAAAATTACGAGGTCTGTGGTTAATCGCTCTCCTGTTGCTTCATAGTACGAATTTAATAAACAATCGCAATTACATTCCCCTATCCCCGAGGATATAAGCAACAGCGCCCTTTATTGTCGATGTTTTGTGGTATTTTTTTCACATACACAAACTCTCCCATAATATAAATATGTGTTAACTGATTACCTCTGCGACGCATAAATATTTTTAATTGCGTTTATTCTCGCAGTTAATTTTTGAAACACCCGGAACAATAATAGGCTATCTTGCTGACTTCTCGAAAAAAAACACATTTGATTACTAATAATAATTAATCCGACACAATCCTACAATAATGAATTGAAATTTTGGAAAATAAAATATAAGTATACTGATGAAGGGAAATCGCATCATACGACAGTAATAGAAAACGAAGCATAATATATATAAAAATCATATCGTAAGAGAAAGCAAAAATAACCCATTATTCTTACAACCTCAATAAACTCATATGAAAATGCATAGTCGATTATTTAAAATAATTATGAGTTTTTTTTTCAAAGATTTGATTGTAAGACGCTCATCTTGCTCTTAATAATTCATGTTCATAATTAATAAATTATGATTTTTTATAATATTTAGCACATAGTAACAGTGATTGATGATTAAAATACAAGCAATATCTTACAAAATGCTTTTGCGGAGAATATTGGTGAAATTATTCAAAATGTTGCACTTAAATTTCAGAATTTTATAAGAAATCTGTGAATATTTTTAGGTAGGAAACATTACACGTAAGGGATTTAGGTGTTATCATTTTATCAATATTATTCAAACTGTTGAAATTGTGTATTAGGGACAGCTCATTCTTCAAAAAACTCTGACACAAATTAATTACACAAGTTCATCTAACATCATTTAAGAAATTCCTCCGCAATATGTTAAATAAAACTATCTTGTATCTTTTGTAAAGAGACGGCTGCAGCTTGATGAATAATTGGTAGGGTGTTTCATTATCAATTAAACCAGTGGATATCGTTTGGCGGTTACGAAAAAGTCTCATTTGCATTTTATGCCCTATTTTCTAAAACAATTTTAATCGTACTCCAATTTTTCTTTTTTTTTTCTATGTTTCCTAAATGCAGGGTGTACCGAAAATCAATTTATTATTTAAGTACGTACGAATGACTTCTACGAGATTTTTTTTTTTTGAGGGGGGGGGGGAGTTGTCATCAGAGTCTAAAAATCAATGTTTGGGATTTTAATGGCGGGAAAATACACAACTGAGCAACATGTGAAATTGAAATTGGTTCTCGTGCGATTTTCCTTCAACCAACCTTTGGATTATCTTATGACATTATTTGGACTGAAAACTTGCCTTAATAAACAGGGAATTTTCTAAATCACCATTGTTATAAAGATAGAAGTGTAGTGAATAGAAGTTGATGATAAGGTAGAGAGATTGGACAGATTTAAATACTGAGATCAGTAGGATGGTAAGCCGGATTATAGTGTCCGCGACATTGTGTCAAAAGATTAAGTTATTCACATATAGCTGATATTGGACATGGACACAGTGAATAAGTATTATTCCTAGCTCGGATCCCCTTTTGAGGTTATTGAGATAAATAAAATTTTCAGTCAATCTTTGGTTGAAGGACCCGTGTTAATCCACATTCATAATACGAAGTTCGTATACAGGTATAAAAAAAATTTATTCTTATACACGAATTTATTCTTATATTAATTTTTGTACTTCTTGAAAAAATTGACAAATTTCAACATTTTTTATTGTAAAATTACGGAAATATATTCAAGCTTTTTTTTGAGTTAAATGTTGATTTTTACTAAAATTGAAATGAAAATATAATCCAAGGGATTTTATAAATTTTACTAGTTTTGAAATGGGATAAAGCATTGCAAACGTTGTTCGCGTTTCCTTAAAATACAAAACGACCTCACGGTTGTCAGAATTATTCATATTTTTTTCATATTTTATTTTCGATTTCTTGTATGTAATTTAATAATCCTGTACTGAAAATGATTCTGATTTCCCAGGGAGGAAAGTATTTGTTTTTGGATCACACAGGCTTCCCCGAAGGTGACATCGGCCTCCACATCCAGAGGTTTTTCAACCCTCTGTGGTCTTTGATTTTTGATGGTTGCTTCCTGGATAGAAATCCCTCAAAAGAGATAAAAGATGCCGGATTTTCTGATGTCCAGCTCCAAAAATACATCTCTCCCAGCTTCCGGAGATACCTGTTGCGTCACCAGATCTTGGGAATAGCCACCAAATAAATGAATTAAGTGGAAAAGATAAGTCACGTGACAAATAATCGAAATCCCATTTTTGTAAAGTATTAGATTACCAATAAAGTTTATATTTATATATACCTCATTTAATGATTCATTTACTACGAACTTTCAAACATTGTATGATTATAAAATGTAGCACGTGTTTTTCAGTCCCTGGGACCGAGTCGATTTCCCTCGTTGCACTTACAAATGATAAATCCGTAGCGGATCATTGACCAATTAATTCCAGGAATGTAGCCAATTTGGATAAGAGAAATGGACGCTTAAATCCCTTTGTGGGATTCTCACCTTTTTTGGGGGCAACACCATGACCTCATGTAAAAAAGGAGTGTTCGACAAGTTTATCGAACTCAATCCTCGACACGTAACACACAACACACTATACTCTATTACCCTTTAAATTATTGGCTTCATCTTGCAGTCAGGACAGCAGGATGATGCAACAACCCTGCTTATAAAAAATTAATCCAAAATCAAATTTAAAACATAACCAAATCCAATGGATGCATAATATTTTCACAACTATTCTACAGGGAGTCTAAATAATTTGCTTAGTACAGTTTATTAAATCCTCTGAAAAATGATTTACTAAAAAAAAGTGCTTACGCAACGCCCCCAAAATGTTTTTGAAGTACCTTAAAATTACATACGGCAAAGGTACTCGCATCAAATGTTTCTAAAGTTCGTTGCGAACGTAAAACGCGATTAGAAAATATATATGTGTCGGAGAGAAATTCGGTTAGTACATATTTATATTCATAGTGGAAAGGATTTTGTATGACACGTAAGAAATATAGTTCAAAATTTAGAAAATAAAAGGTACTTCTGCTACTTTATGTGCAGATGAGAGGTAGAAAAAAAGAGGTAATTACTGAGAAAGGAGTAGATTTATTAATTGTTTATTACAGTTGCATTTAGAAGCAACACGAGGGCTGTTAGCGTCGGATCCAGTAATTTTGAACCTCATTCAAGTGAAGAGAAGGACTGCTGATTTAGCACCTCTCTGTCCTAACTTTTACACTGTGCCAACGAGAAGACTTGGAACCTCGACCAGATTTAACGTGAACCAGGTCGTTATGTCTTTAATGGCATCAGGGATCGAACCCACAATCGGATGGAAACAACGCCAGCCGTCTCGTGACCATGACCACTAGGCTACCAAGGTCACAAATGAGCAGAGACATACCGAGGAGGGACAGGGTATGCGGAACACCACAGGCCTCTAATCGGGGGAGGGGGTTCGAAGACACCGCAAATTTTTAAATATATGAGCCTGTACAAAGGAATATAAAAATGGACCTTAGTATTATGAAAGGATAATTTATAAATGTGTCTCGTATATGTTTAAAAGTTTGGCACTAAAGAATTTTTAAGTGTGTGTGCTAAAAGCATTGAGTGTGTGAGAGAGATTTGATGAAACTATAATAAAGATTTTTAGAAGCTTACACTCGCAAAAAAAAACCCGTTTTATTAAAAAAAAAATTTAGTTGAAAGGGAAGTTAAAACGTTCTAAGGCGTTAAAAATGTCAAATGTCAATGAAAGCATTAAAAAAATGTATGCTTCTTTAAATGTATTTTTATCTTCTAAAAGTAAATTGCTTTTTCTTTTGTCTTAAGAGATTTTTTTTTGTTTTTCAAACCATTAATTATTTTATCTCATTAAAATAAACATTAATTATATATTGGTGTTGACATTTTGTATAGAGATTATTCCAATGAGAGGAAAGAGGGGAGACCTCAAGGAGATTTCCGTACCTGATCCCACTAACTATAGGTTCAACACTGGAAAGGAGACACGTAATTTAATATGATTTACTGCTGAAAATGCTCAATCTGTTCACTGCCACATACCGCTTCCGTAGAATGGATGTCGTAGACTCTGAATTCGCGCGCGTAGCTTATCCAGGAACCCTTTGTCTTGAGGCGATAAATAACATGTGGAAAGCAGTTAGCAGGTATGATTAGACCATGTTGGACTCTGCTTTTACCAGTACCTGCTTGACGACATAACATAATATGACATCATATGAAAAATTTTCATATGCCATGAATAGAAATGATGTATATTTTGCAAATACAATAGCAACATTATTATTTCTGCATATTAAATATATGCATGCATTATTCAATAAAGTTTTTGTATTCTTTATGTTGAGTCAAAGAAATGCATACGTTACTTCAATGGAATTATCTGCATTAGCGTCCTCTATATTATTGTCGTAGTTCTGAACTATTTTCAAATGTCATACAAAATAACTCCACTACGGTGAATATAAAACTATGTGTCTCTCGTCCCATGAATCGCATCTAATTTCCACATTCTGTATTTAGATAAAATCGAAGATTCCTATTAAAGTTAGATTTTAATATATATATATATATATATATATATATATATATATAATTTCAAAGTGATAGAATAATACTCAAAGCATTTTATCAGACAATACTTAACTACTTCATACAAAACACACAAAACGTTACATGTGTTTTGAATTTTAATTTAATATTTTCCTTCATGAAATAATAATTCTTGAATCTTTAGCTGTTTTTCTCTCTCTCATTGCAAAATAATTATTATTACTTTAAAAAGAGAATTAGAACTCAAGAAGCAATATTTTGTTAATACTGAATAATATGCTTACAAAAATGTAAAATTTAATTGTTAAATCATTTGTGTATCTTTTCCTTCCTAAAAATAATTATCATAAAGGATAGAACGAAACTATCTCTATTGAAGTCTCTTAATTATGGTAATAGTTTTCACACGCACACGAAAAATATACATCATGATATGAATAAATATATCACTGCATTCAACATTTTCTTGTTTGATTGTGATAATATGCTGCTTCATACTTTCTGGAAAACGATATGGAAATCTAACTGTTATGTTCCTTGCTCTTTGATTCATTCATGAAGACTAAACAGAAGAAAATTTATTACTTGAATGTGAAAAAAATGAATAGTATTAAAGTACACGGTGTATTAAAAGAATATATGCCACTCGATAGGGGCTTACTTTCTTTAGTAAGTAGGGGCACCATAATCCCGAGGTACACTATAGATCTTTTTCTTTTCCATGGGACAAACTTTGGTTGTCTTTGGCAAACACAGGTGACGCGCCTCCAGGATATCTGACGGATCATTCCCTCTCTTCCACCCTCCTTCATGTCAATCAATTTTTATCTTTTTTTTCCCTGTCTAGGTTGCAGTTTAAATGAATGCTTGGCGCTGTATAGAAAGATCGGTCTTTTGCGTCATAGACCCTATTGTAACTCATTAATTCACTCAACTTTGAACATCTACTGTTACAAACCTTTAGAAGTTGCAATCTTTTTGAACAAACTAATTAAAAATAATAAAAACATTTAAAAATTGTGTATATTCAAGGGGACCACCACCAGAAACGCAAGCGATGTCCAGTCGATTGCTGTTTCGAAAAATAAATCGCAAAGCAGTTGACAAGCTTGCACTTAATCAGTGTTCCGCCCCAATTCCCAAGTGCTTCCAATTCCGCCAGTGTTCTATCCCAAGAAGACCTGATTTAATAGCTGCGTTTTTCTTCTTCGGGGCTACTTATAGCATAAAATGTTTTTTTCCTCTACTACCGGCGAACCATGAGGAACTGAAGACGCAAATAACTGCTGCCATTTAAACTATCACACCGATCACGAGGGAAAAGCGTAGTATAAATTCTATTATCGATTGCATATCCTTCTATAGTCTTGTGTGGTGGACATAATGTATATCTATAATTTAAAAAGAAAAGTGTTGTGTTTTTTTTAAAAATCTCCAAAACAGTTGTAACGTCCTTAGTTTTGTGTTTGTAGGTCTTCAAAGTTGGGATTACTCGTTTGTAAGCAACCTGCACCTCCGTATAAAATCCTCATTATCTTCTTCGGTTTATACAATGAGATAATTCTCTTACGTAAGGCATGCTTATAATTGTAAATCCAATTCAAATTTATTAATACTTTCAAAGCATGAAAAAATATATATCCTTCTTCTGTACATTTATTGTTCGTAAAAAATGTATGAGAAAGTTTGAAATTCATGTAAAAACTAAATTTCGCTTTGCAGACTGAAACCAAAAAATAATTATCGATTTATGAATGCTATGCAAAATATAATCAATAATACAAAAGGAAGAATATCATCAAGTGTGAAAGAAGAATTTATTCCCCTCTCAATTTAATTCCAGAAAAAGGGCGTCGTATTGGTGGGAATTATTGTATATTTCTCCACTGTATTCTAAATTATTTACAAGGATGGCAGCCTAATCCTGAGTTTCCAAAAAATTTAGGATACACTATCAAATAGTTAAAATGAGTAAATTATTGTGAATTTTTTTTTAAAAAAGCATTATTCACTAAAGCATTATGCTTATCCATTTGGCTTATTCTAAAATTCTTTAATCATTTTGATCATTTGTTCATTATATGGAACTCTACTTAAACTGGAAATCTTTACAATAATCTGAAAATTTACTTACAGATTATATACGAATTATGGATAAGTATCCTTTCAAATATTATTAATCATTTTTTCATAATCGAAATATAATTTAATCGAATCTTATGTATGTTTGATAAAAAAAAATCTTATGAATCATGTAATTGCCAAGTGAATGAGTAGAAATGAGTAAATGATGAATCTAGTAGAATACATCTAAATAAGTTTACGCACGATTACATAATTATTAATATCTATGCATTTAAAAATGTATTTTTCTTCTAGTCTAAAGACAGTTGTATCTTTCCAGTTCCTTCATGAAGGCAGTTTTGATTCTATTTATGAAAAGAATTCTAATTTTTAACTAGTGAGAGTGTTCAAAGGAATGTTTAAAATAATAAACTAGCTTAAAACATCACAGATTTAAAAGATAAATTTAATAAATCTTCTTAAAAATGTTTTTTTATTAAAGTGCATGTCATCTATATTAAAAGTCATGAAGTCCTTTATTACCGCAAAAGAAGGATAATTATCCAACATAGTTTACAAATAGTTCCTTTCTAATCTACCTTTTTCAGTTCTATTGTAAATATGCAGCTTGACGAAATCTTGTTTTAGTAACAAAAAATACCTCACTAATCGACTAAACTATTGTTAATATAATGCTATGACTTCAGTGAATTTGATTACAATAATATTTTAACTACCAGTTCATTAAAAGAGATAAATTAATCATATTTTAAGCTTTTATTGTTTGTCAATGATTATCAATGTTATTTTTAATTAAATATCTGTCTTAATTAATACCTCAAACTCTTACTTTTCTTACTCGTAGGTTCTAATTCAAAATGCGCTACCAACTTGGCATTGGTAAAAATACCTATTTCTGCTTATGATCCATAATTTTGGATATTGTAAAGAAAAACAAAATGACGCATTTCGGTTCTCTTTCTATCCGAATATGACATTGTTTATTTCAATCAAAATCAGCAGTCCAGATAATCAAATGGCCATAGACGAGATTGACATTTCTGGCTGTATTCAAGTGCTGATACCCTCAAAAATAAAATATCTCTTTAGAATTGGGCTTGAAAGCCTTGGCGTGGCTTGTAAATTAGGAGAGAGAGAAATACTAACTCAGGTACTTATATCTATTTAAAGTAAAAATTGGTAAATTTAATTTTCGAATTGAAAAATAAAATAATTCATTTCGGTTCACTTTCTATAATTGTGTGATGATGTTTATTTCAATCAAAACTTGAAGTCGAGGTAACCAAATGGTCATAATCAAGAAATGCGATTTTAGCTAAATTCGTGTGTCCTGACTCCTGCAAAGACCAATTAATTTAATGGAACTAGTTTTCAAAACCATTAATTAGTGTGGCATGGAAGCTAAAGGAGCGAGGTACCAATTCAAGTAATGACCTAACTACTCAGCTTTAATAAAAAATTAATGATCTTTCACTAATACATATTGCCTTGTTTCAAAACGTCATTAATGCAGATTTACCAATCAATGTCACATTAGAATTTCTCTGAGAGTTAATGATGACTGATCGCAATCCTGCTGGATTTTATTTACAGAAATACCCTTTGTTCAGTATTAAGACTTGTATTATTCTAGTATTAATTATTATTCTAGTATTAAGACTCGTATAGCAGACAAACTCATACCCTCCTTACTGCCATTTCACGGCGTTAAAAGAAAAATTAAAAATTTCGATAATTCAGAAAAAGAGAATTTAAAAAAAATTATTAAAAAACTCGATATAAGCATTTTTTGTAGAGTTGATAATTCATATATTATTTCAGTATTATTTATAGATTTACTAAAATTATTTGTAAAGTAACTCTATAAACAATGCCCATTACAATTAAACACTAAAAGAAACATTCGGGGGGATGGGGTAAGTATTTTTGGAAGACAAAAAAAAGTGTCTTACTAATATATCTTCATTACTTTTAACTGATCTGCTTGAGAATGAAACAGGAAACTATAATGATCCAGGAAACCATGATTATGCCAATGGCGATGGTAGCATCTCTCCATTGGGTTTCTGAAAAAATTACATTGCAATAAAAACATCTCAAAGATCTGCAACTGTATTATGTGAAAGGCATTTCGTCTCTTTTCGTAATGAATAAAGCGTCTTATTGTTTTAAAGTAACATGAAAATACGAATCATTATACTGTATGTAACCTTATGGAGAAGTTCAGTTATCAGTTCATAAAAATGAGTATAGAAAATCAGTGAAGGAAATTATTGTAATAAAAATTCCCGATATCGGGTGAGAGAACGAGTGAAAACAGTTCAACATAGAGGGCAATGACAAATGAAGCTTTATTCACAAATATTCAGGAAAAGGCGAACACAGGAACAAAGATTTGCACAGATCAGTAATACAGATACATAGCAGCACTTGTAATAGCAATCATAGTACTTTCAACTATGTTCAGGTTGTACTTCTCTTTAAATTTTGGCTAGATACGATATTGTTGTAATGTAATTCACTGAAGTGTGATGGTTTGATCAGCAATACGGATATAAACACACATTACTCTATTCCACAGTATGGAACAGTATTAGTTATCTTTCGGCTATTGTGTTTTTTCTGCTTTAAAAAGTTTCAATATTTTATTTATGGTGATGTGTTATTGGTAAATATTTTAAATTACATTATATTTCGGATTGCTTACCTTTGTGGTTACTTTTTTAAAAATAATATTACTCTTTTCAGTTCAGATTCTTAATTGGTGTTACAATATTTCAGACAATTTGCTAAATGTAAGTTGGTATTTTGTAGAGCGAAAGTCATCGTGATCATGAATACGAGTAAATTTTACTCAGACAGTTGTCCAGTGAGTCACAATGCTTACTAAACACAAACCATTTTCTATGCTACGAGCAACATATCTCTGAATTTCTAAAGGTTTACTGAACGACCCTCATAATTTTTTTTATCTACGGATGATAAACTGAATTTTCTGATTTTTGGCTTGATACCATCTTTTTAATATGTAATTCACTGAAATGGGATTGTTCGATCAGTAATTACAGGTACGAGCACGTATTAATTACACTGTTTCCATTTTTCTTAATTTTTGCTTTTTTAAAATTGTTTGGTTCTTTAACAGTTTGTTTTGAATGCTTGGGTCTTAAGGTTTTAAATTTTAGATTGCTTAATTATTTAAGCAAATTTTTATTTGATTTGCATAAACAATAGTTTGATTAATAGTAATTTCCTTAAATATTTAGATTTATACTCTTAACTGTTTTTCTTTAGTTTTAAATAATCTTAGATTGTTATATGTTTGTGAAGTATACGATTTGTATGTATATATATATGTATGTATGCTTGTGTGTGCGTGTCTTAAATAAAGATCTGACACATAAAAATAACTTAATTTCTTAATTTTTCCCATTCTCTAACTAAAAAGTAAAAAAAGATTTCATTTCTATTTCCTGTTCAAATTTTAATTTACAGTTTTATTTGTTAGATCACGCGCTCTTGATATCTGTTGAATCAGTTTTCCCATAGTCGTAAATCTGTCAGAAAAAATCCCTCTAGAATAATAGGCATCAGGGAAATGTCCTCAGAATCCCTTCATTTCGTATCACCTAAGTCTATGAGACCTGCAGACGTCTCTTGAAAATCCCCATTATAAATTAACATGCACAGTGAAAATGCTATTCTCTTATGCTCTTTTGCTTTTGTCTGTCGTATGTGAAACGGCGAGACTGTGTCTCCAACCATATGGATAATATTATGTTGCCAATCTCTTTCAACGAAATGAATAAATAATCTTATTATGAAAAAAGGACTGTTCATTTCAACCGTGCATTCAGAATGTTTTATTAATGTTAGAACAAATATTTAAATTTCTTAACACACACATACACACACACAAACACATATATATATATAGGATTTTCCAGCTAATTATTAAGCAATTAATTTTATTTTCCAATTTACTATAAAACCAGTTCCTCCGATACTCAATAGATGTCACCACGAATCAGAGTCATGTGATAAGTTCATGCAGCGCCCCCTATTCCAGAACAAAACTGAGTGACACTTCGTTTTCGCTCTCTTTCCCCTCACTTTTTCGCTTCTTTTCTCCTTCGCATTACCCGCGTCAGAAGTAAACTTCAAACGCCTGTGCGCGTTCTAGCGCCCATTGCAGATATGGGATAAGACTAATTAGATTGCCATCTATCCGTCTCGGAAGAGCTGTTTACTCCTAATAGAGACAACCTGTATATAGTCCAATATGTAAATATCTTCATCTCTCTAAATATTAAACGAAGTAAAACAAGTGGAGTCTCATCATTGAATTCCTACGAAATCATAACTGAGTCCGGTAATGGAATTGCCCCCCTAGACAACCAGCCCTTTGCGTAAGAGCAAACCATCGTAGATTCGGGATGAACAATCTCATCACCACACTATCTACACACACACACACACACACACACACATGTGTGTGTGTGTGTAAGATAAAGAGATGAAATTATTATTAAAACACATAAAAATTAGAGAACAATTAAAATCCAAAATCAACAAAAGAAAACATTAATAGAACTACGTAAAAAAGATGAATAAAAATTGAATCATATTTGAAACTTAATGAATAATTTGAATACCCAACAAAACAAAACATGCATATTCAGACTGGGGACTGAATTGTGGGGTTATACGTGTTTTACGGTACCAACTCTCCTCCAATGCATCTTGTACGGTAAAAATTGGATTACTCCGAAATTCAATTTATAAATTAAAGAAAAGAAACAAGAAACGAAGAAGAAAATGAAAGGCGAGGTATCTCAATTACTAATTTTTTTCAAAAACCAATATTTTTCAATCAAATAAAATATTCCTCACCTAAAAACTTTCCAATTAAAAATTTTTAATCAAAAAACAAATTCCATAAAAAATATCCAATTAAAATATCCAATAAAGCCATTCAATTAAAATTATCCAATTAAAAATTTTAATATTTTTTCAAAACATTAAAACAATATAATTAAATCTTTTTAGTTAAGGATTTAAAACTTTAAAAACAACAACATACCCAAATCCATGTTTTTCAAGAAAAATCAATTCAAATCACACAGATGTAAAAGCAAAAAATTAAAATCTTGGGACAAGTGATCATGAATTACAGTGCAATAGGTTCAAGGAACATTTTAAATGATGATGTCTAATATTATGCACTGTTGCCAGACAAAATTTGGAAATCAATAATACTTAGTTAAGTATAAAAAGTTTCAAAATATGAAATATTTAATAAAAATTTACTAATAAATACAATCACAATTAGGAATCATATCCAATGATATACAAAGCAGAATTTTATTTGTTAAAAATATTTGAAATCCAATTGAATAAAATATGTGTCTGTAAATGTGTACCATATAGAAATGTTTTAATAGATCTTCACAACTAGACCACTAACTAGCTGTCTTTGTAAGCCTAATGTTGTGTGGTGGATTTGTTTTTGAATTGAAAGTTCAAAAATCCATGAAAGTCCTAAAATGTAATAGCCCTTATGTATAAGATTACCTTCCTTAATATGTCACTAATCCAAAAGATATTAGAATCAACTCTCACTCTAAGATGTAAACATCAAAAATTCATAAAAATCATTTTATAAAATAAAGATTATAGTGAGAAAAGCATCATAATATAAAAAATATTTTAGATATCAAATTCAATTTACATAATGACATTTCAATATCCTCCAAAGTCCCCTAAGAATTCCTCATAGGAAATCTCAAAAACACATCAAAATGGACCATCATACAAATTATTGGGAATATATCTTTTTAAAAAATCTAATGGATAACCGCATTCCATACATTCTCCTACAAATTTTCTATTATTTAATATATCTTTCTCAGGAGTAACTAGCTATTTATTACTTTGCAAAAAGTTTAAAATAATATTTCTGTATATGGACAAGTAAATATTATGATCACAGTAAGACATTTTAAATACTCTAAACCCAAATGCATCTCTTTTATAAAATAAATTACTATAAATGATGTGATCCTTTAGCTGTAGTTCTGTATCTAAATATTCAGCCTTACTTGAATCTGAATTTGTCTGCAATAAAGCCAAATAATTTGGATAAAAATTAATGTTCGGTTTAAAATCTTTACATTTACTAAAAATTATTAGGTCGTCTATATAAAACATAAAGAGAGTTGTTCGTTCGATTCATAAAAATGTAAGTACAGATTAGCTAGAATGTAGCTAGCTGGTTCTCCTTGAGCCAGGCCATTTATCTGTCTGTATATTTTCTTATTGAAAAGTATATAATTTTCTTGCAGTAGGAACTGTAAAAAATTTTTAAATTTGCTCAGTTTTATAATATTTTCTATGTTATATTTATTATAGAGTATCATCAAAACCCTAAACATATCCTCTATATCAATGGAATTAAAAAGATCCTGAAAATCATAACAGTAGATTGCTTGGACATGTGTATTGCCCATGGAATTAATTAATTCTATACTATTTTTTATAATAGCAGTTTGTTCAAGCTTTTCTAAAATATTATTTAAAACATTTTGCAAGATTTTACCAGATTTAGTTATGTATGTATTATTTAGTTATTTGTAATGGTTCTGAATTTAATTGGGTTCTAATGGAATTTAGAAGTTAAGAAAACGTGAGGGTTTTTTTTTTTTTTATTACTGAACTGTAAACCAATTTTTTTATGAAATGCATCTAACCTATTAATAATTTCTCTGTTTTTCAGACTTTTACAGAACAAAAGCTTGATTATTTTGAAAATATTGATCCATCTATTTGAAGTAAAATTGCCTACAAATAAATGCAAAATTTCCAGGAACTTTATCTACATATACAATTTTAAAACTGTTTTGTAAATTTTCTATAGAAGGTCTAATATTTCTTTTAATTTTATTACATTTTTAAATCTATAATTAACATTTTTAGGTTATTGCAGACTCTATCTTTAAATTCTTTAAAGGCCTCATGGGGTATATTATATTTAACAGCTATTTTGATAGTAAAGTCATCAAGATCCTTACATATTTCGTTTTTAGCTATATAATTACTCTCTGTTATTGATAATCTGAAACCTGTTCCTTTCTTCGTTATATTTCTTAATTTTTTATCATTAATTAAATTCAAATATCCAGCAACCACGTGTCCATGCTATTGATCCACTTAGTCACCATACCGATCAGATACACACACACATTGACTCAACATTTCCAAATCCATACCATAATTATAATTAAATATGATAATATTCTATATATATATATATATATATATATATATATATAAAGAATATTATCACACAATACTTAACTACCACATTTAAAAACACATTAAACGTTATAAATGTTTTGAATTTAAATTTAATATTTTCCTTCATGAAATAATTCTTGATTCTTTAGCTGTCTTTCCAAAATAATTATTATTACTTTAAAAAGAGAATTAGAACTCAAAAAACAATATTTTGCTATTGCTGAATAGGCTTATAAAAATGTAAAATTTAACTTTTAAAATACTTGTGTATCTATCCTTCTAAAAATAATTATCATGAAAGATAGAACGAAACCAACTCTATTGAAGTCTTTTTATTATAATTATAGTGTTCATGAAAAATATACATCATGATATATGTAAATATAACACCCCATGACACCTTTTCTTCTCTGATTGTTAAAAATAATATACTCATCGATATAGACTGGAAAACGATATGGATATCTTGCTGTTCTGTTCCTTGCACATTGATTCATTCCGGAAGACTAAAGGGAAGAAAATTTATTACTTGAATGCGAGAAAAAGAATTGCATTAAAGAGTACAAAATGTTTCAAAAGAATATTCCACTCTATAGGGGCCTTACTCTCTTTGGGTAAGTAAGGGTACTATTACCCCGAGATACCCTAGAGATCTTTTTTTTCCCATGGGGCAAATTTTGGTAGCCTTTGGCAAACACAGGTGACGGACCTCCAGGATCTTCCTAAAATGTGTTTTTTTTTATTTAAACTATTGTTAATATAATTCTATGACTCCGGTGAATTTGGTTACAGTAATATTTTTACCTTCCAGTTCATTAAAAGAGATAAATTAATAATAGTTTAAACTTTTATTGTTTGTCAATAATTATCAATGTTATTTTTAATTAAATATCTGTCTTAACTAATACCTCAAACATTTACTTTTCTTACTCGTAGGTTCTAATTCAAAATGCGCTACCAACTTGGCATTGGTAAAAATATCTATTTCTGCTTATGATCCATAATTTTTGATATTGTAAAGAAAAACGACGCATTTCGGTTCCAATTCTATCCTAATATGACGTTATTTATTTCAATCAAAAACAGAAGTCCAGATAACCGAATAGTCATAGCCAAGATTGACATTTCTGGCTGTATTCAAGTGCTGATGCCCTCAAAGATGAAATATCTCGTCAGAATTGACCTTCAAAACCATTAACTGGTGTAGCTTGGAAGTTAGGAGATACTAACTCAGGTACTTATATCTATTGCAGGTAAAAGTTGATAAACTTAATTTTGGAATTGGAAAACAAAATGATTCCTTTCGGTTCACTTTCTATAGTTGTGTGATGTTGTTTATTTCAATCAAAACTTGAAGTCGAGGTAACCAAATGGTCATAATCAAGAAATGCGATTTTAGCGATATTCGTGTGTCCTGACTCCTCCAAAGACCAAATAGTTTTCAAAATCATTAATTAGTGTGGCGTGGAAGCTAAAGGAGTGAGGTACCAATTCAGGTAATGACCTAACTACTCAGCTTTAATAAAAAAATCAGTTATCTCTCACTAATACATATTGTCTTGTTTTAAAACGACATTAATGCAGATTTACCAATCAATGTCACGTTAGAGTAACTCTGAGAGTTAATGATGACTGATCGCAACATTTTAATCACATACAAATAATAAGAATGACACATGAAGTGATATAGTAGAAGGATCTCGGGAAACCCCGGTCTAGAGGAATTTTTTTTCTTTGAGAAACAATCCGTAAATTTCCATGTAATAACATTAATTTGTTTTATACACATACTTCTTTAAAAATTATTTTCTTTACTTAAATCTTAAGTCTTCTAATAGCTATAATTATAAGGGGAAACTTTCTTACAAATATTCTATGCAAAAAATTGACAAGATCTTAGTTACAACTCTTACCACCAGTGACAAAGAGCATACGGTACCTATACATTGTTTAAGCGGAAAATGCACAATTTAAACAACTTTAAGTTCACTTTAATTATTCACAAAGTAGACGCCTTTATCTTCTGTAAATAGGATTCATGCTTGATCTTTTCGATTGTAAAACATTGTCTTAATTTGTTTTATTTTCTATTCACTGGTTAACCTGGATTTTTGATATCCCAGACCAGCTCTGGTGCCAACAAATCCAACTGAACAAGGAGGACTATCTCAATCAATGCCGGTCCGAACAAAAGCAGGAGCTAATACAAAAGTAAATTTTGGGATCTTCAAAAAAATTTCGTAAAATAAAATAATTCATTTCATGCTGTGCGAGTATTCCAAGTATATATTGTTCAATTTGGTATATTTAAGAGAACATGAAAAGAATAGAGAATTTAGATAATTTAATAAAAAAATATGTCTTTCCCGAAAAAAAATCATTAATAAATTAAATAAAAAAAACAATTGCTTCGTATACTTATAAAATACAATTTGGTATAATTAGAATAAGTTTACAGCATATAATTTTTGTTTCATTTTCTTAAGCAAATTTGTTGATGTCATCATAATTTGGTTATTTAATTGTTTCGCATTTCATAGGTAAAATAGTTAATGAGGATTAAATATCCTATTGCTATTATTTTTAATATTGAGAAAGGTCTTTCTGCAGATGTGATGATTATTTATTACTTTTCACAACATTAACCAAATTTGGAAATAATTCCAAATAAATAATTTTCAATTAATATTGTAGAATTTGAAATATTGTAAAAACCTGGAAGAGTAAACTCAATTATATACAAATTTTGAATTCATTAATTAAATTGATGCAAGCATTTTTGCCGCAATGTTTATTTGGAATAAAACTGAAAAGAAAAGGTTGGAAAACCATTTTTGATTTTGCAAAATCAATCGTGGCTACACGAAACCTTATGCGTTTGAACCATTCAAACACTCTAGGGTAGGCTTCTATTTCGGTCGTCATGCTTTCCTACCTTACTACGTTCAATCGGCTGTATTTACAGAAATACCCTTTATTAAACTCCTAGTGTTTGTTCTGATTTTAAGACTCATATCTCAGACATGCTCGTGCCCTCTTAACTGTCATTTCTAGGCGTTAGAAGAAAAATGAAAGATTTTCAATAATTTAGAAACAAAAAGTTTTATTAAAAAAAAGTATTAGAAAAATTCTATATAAGCATTATTTGTACAGTTACGTATTTATATTTTATTTGAGCGTTATTTGTAGAGTTGGTAATATTATTTATAGAATATTATTATAAATAATATCCAATACAATCAAACATTAACAGAAACATTCGGGGGGGAGGGAATAATTATATTTTTGGAGGAAAAAAAAGTTCTTACTAGTATACCTTCATTATTTTAACTGGCCTTTTTAAGAATTTGACGTGTAGCTATAATGCTCAAGGAAACCATGATTACCGCAAGGGCGATGGTAGCAGCTCTCCATTGGGTTTCTGAAAGAATTACATTACAATAAAAACATCTCAAAGATCTGCAACTGTATTATGTGAAAAGAATTTCGTCTCCTTTCGTAATGAATAAAGCGTCTTATTGTTTTAAAGTAACATGAAAATACGAATCATTATACTGCACGAAAACTGTTGGAGAAGTTCAGTTATCAGTTCAATAAAATGAGTATAGAAAATCAGTGAAGGAAAGTATTGTAATAAAGATTCCCGATATCGGGTGAGAGAACGAGTGAAAACAGTTCAACATAGAGGGCAGTGACAAATGAAGCTTTATTCACAAATATTCAGGACAAGGCGAACACAGGAACAAAGATTTGCACTGATCAGCAACACAGATACAAGGCAGCACTTGTAATAACAATCATAGTAGTTACTTTCAACTATGTACATAGTACTTTCAGCTTGTACTTCTCCTTAAAGTTTGGATACATACCATCTTGTTATAATGTGATTCACTTAAGTGTGATGGTTTGATCAGCAATATTTTATAAACAAACATTATTCCATTTCAAAATATGGAACAGTATTAATATTATTATCTCCATTTCTTGTTCTTAACTATTCCATTTCTTTTACTCTACCATGATTTAAATTGTTTTGATTCTTAAGCAATATGTACTGATTATTTAGGAATTTAGGTTGTGTTAAATAAATATAACGTTTGAAGTATATTAAGATAAGCTTATTTTCATTAGAACATTTTACGTTTGATAATTTTTGTAATTTGAGTTTTGGCTATCTTTTTAATTATATACTTCTTCTTTTAGTATTTTTTTTATTTTAAATAATTTTAAAGTTTTATAGTTAATAATCTCTGTACTGGATGCGATTTTGTCATGACACAAACACACACACACACACACACACACACATATATATATATATATATACTGCTCAAAACAATTAAAGGAAATTTTAAGTCTTATATAAAATAACGGTACAAGCGAAAAAATTTTTTGCAGAAAATGGAAGAAGACAGTCACAAATGCAAATGTTTCTCATTTTCAAACTTCAGAGTATGCGAATTTTGAGTTAGACGTCAAAAACGACACTTTAGCGGCAGCGAATGAAATTTGCCATTCAACTTAATGAAAGACAAAGCGGAAAAGAATGATCGACATTCAATAAGTGTGTTGTTTCGATGATTGCGATGTTTCAACGAAGACATTTAACCGATTCAGGAACCTGGAGAATTGTTGCACGGTTAGAGGGGGGCCAATTACAAATCGAAGTAGCAGAAGCTACAGGAGTTGCACAAAGTGTGATTTCCAGAATCTGGAACCGTTTCTTGGAGACTGGAAGTGCAGGGCGAAGACCAAGGCAATGTGGAAGACGTGAAACAACACCCAATGATTACAGATATTTAACACTAACGGCTCGGAGACACCGAAATATGAATGCCACTCTTCTTCAGCAACACCTTCGCTCGGCCACTGGCACCATAATTTCGACTCAAACTGTCCGAAACCGACTCCACGTTGTAGGACTGTATGCTCGCAGACCAATGGTATGTACTACACTAAGATCAAGGCACCGTCACCCGTAGGGAGTGGACAACCGAGCATGTGAACTGGAGGAGAAATGAATGGCGCATTGTTCTTTTCTCTGACGAGTCCCGTTTTTCTGTTCATCCTGATGATAAGCGTATTTGTATCTGGAGGGATTGTGGCGCAAGAAACAATCCTGCGTTCGTGCTTGGAAGTTTCAGATTTGGCGAAGAAGAAGTGATGGTCTATGCTGACATCTCTATTCATGGGCGCACCGATCTCTCTCTGACCGGTGAATGGAGCTCTGACCGGTCGCCGATACAGGGATGAGATCTTAAGACTTATTGTAGTCCCGTACGCTGCAGCAATTGGAGATGACTTCATATTAATGGACGACAACTGCAGGCCATATCGTGCCAACTTAGTGGGTGATTTCCTTTTCAAGGAGAGAATCGTACGAATGGAATGGCCAGCATGTTCTCCGGACGTGAACCCAATAGAATACGTTTCGGACATTCTAGGCCGACGAGTTGTTGGCCCCTACCACCCCCACGAACTCTCCAAAAACTGGAAAGAGCTCTTCTGGAGGAATGGGATAGAATACCCCAGCTCCTCATAAATCGCCTCACTGACTCCATGCCTCAAAGGTGTTCAGCGTTGCTGGCCGTCCGTAGAAACCATACCCCCTACTAAAAACTTTTTCTTTCAAGTAAATACCCTTTTTTATTCGTTTTTTCTCGAATGCAAAAATTGTGTTTTTTTCCCTTTTGATTCCAAATGCTAAGTAAAATACATTTTTTTCTGCTAAACATGCTTGATTTTTTTTTTCTTATACAGCCTACCACGTTTGTCGATCATATATCAATCAAAAAAACAATTCCCCAGCTACTTAATCCGCCCAAAACCTCAATATCCTTTAATTGTTTTGAGCAGTATGTATATATATATATATATATATATATATATATATTATTGATGAAAAAATATTACATAAGATTTTATAAAATACTATCGATAGTTTTAATAAGACTACTAATATAAAAAATTTTAACTATGTAAAAGATAAAGAAATTTATTTATAGTTATGACTTTGAATATTTGTTAAATTTCATAGATTTAGATGACTTAATTGAGGTTATTTCGGATAGTTACAAAGAGTTAAAAATTTAAATTTCTTATTAAGCTTGTACTGATAAAAATCTATAATAGTTATAATGGTAAAAACTATAAACAAGTATGGGATATATCTCAAGCTAATACTTATCAACATTTCTTTGTATATAAATTTAGAGATAACAATAATTTCAAATTATTCAGATATATTGATGATCTCATAGTTTTTCAAGGTATTGGTAAGCAATGTGAAGCGTTTTCTATGTTTGTAAATGTTTTTAATAGTAATGTTTTTCTTATTATATTAATGAAAT